>JAYKKT010000014.1:1367500-1500000 GCA_036023115.1 Brasenia schreberi
TTTCTAGTTTTCTTATAGGAGTACATTATGGTTTTCCTCATGGTAGACTCAAATCCAGATCCAGGTACACTACTATATTCTAGACTTCGACTTGGGCCTATTGGATCTGAGGCAGGTTCAACCCATCCTGGGTCCGACATGCAATAATCACCCTTGCAGGAAGTCACATAAGTTTATCAGGGGAGCAATACTACACTGAACAAGTGGTTGAATGCAATCTAAAAAAATATTGATTTTTAATTAAAATCTCAATAATTGATCATACCAATCAATCGTTTCTTTAATTCTTTACTTTTGTGGGTTCTTTTAATCTAGATTATATATACATATGTGTGTGTTTTGCTGTAAATGAAGCGTGACATTAAAATATCGGCATTCTGAAAAGTCATAAAGTAATTGTTAGTATTTTTGCTCAATGCATGACTACTAAGGTCATTCATTCTACCCATATTTTTTGGGTCCTCATTGAGGTCAATATCTTTTTTATCTCATAGCTTAGGGGCCAGCCTTCTCTAGGGCCTCTAGTGTCACACATGTGCCATTAATCCTATCATATAGTTGGGCGTATTTGTGGGACCAATTGATTGTCTCAAGAAAGTACCTCAAATGGCCATCCTTAGATTGACATGAATGCGTAAATGAACAAGAAAAATAAAACTGCTCAATCTTAAAAGTGGATCGAGAGAGAAACCGATTGAAACCACATATATGGTTCACATTATTGTCCAATCCGACTCAAACCGGATTAGTCCGGGTCCGGTGGTATACTTCACACTAAATAAACTGTTTATGATCAACTGCAGATTTTCCATCACTGGCAACCAATGCTTACTAATAATGACAAGGGTGCAACAGTGTTCCTGTGGAGTCTTAATGCTTCATGTGAGGAGAAACTGGACAAGAACTATAATAAATTCCAACATAGTCACATTCTCTTATATGATTCTTACAAGTCCCTTGGTCCCTTTTTCCCTTTTCTTACAATCTTAACTAGATATGCTAAAAGTGATTCTCAGATGTAGAGATGAAAAAATGGCAAACATGGATTCCTGCATCCATCTTCTTCAGTGTTCTGCAAGTCATGAGACCCATCAATCTGAGAAGTCGACCATCTTTTCGCATCTCCCTGATCATAGCGTTCTTGACACAAAGATAGACTAATTCTTAAACTCTTTTCCATGGATGTGATCAGAGGAAAGGACAAAGCGAAATACCGACTTTTAGTCTCCATTCTCATCTTTGTGTTCATGGCTGGTTTGATTTGTTATAATAAATGCTGCTGCATAGGTGAGTAATCTTGAATCTCTATGTCCTCGTTGCATGTGCGTGTGTGTGTGTTTGTGACCTTTTCATGTGCTTGTGTAATGTCATACGCAGATCCACTCGTAAATGCTATGACAAGGAAAGCAGACTGTTATAACATGGTATTGCATAATCTTTATTGATTCACCATTATTTTCATTTTGCATGCTGCTTCTTGTCTGTGGGATTTTTCATTATGTATATAATAATGCTCATCGTGATGGTGATGCTAAAATGAACAAATATTGCAGGAGAATGAAGAAATCCCGAAAAAAGAAGGTGCCTGGCGCAGGGAAAGGAGAAGCTTGAGTGGGCTGGGCTCTTCTCCCCCTCGTTGCATATCAAGATGTGGAAAATGCTCACCATGTAAGCCTGTTCATGTGACTGTTGCGCCTGGCACGCCGGTGATGATGGAGTATTATCCTGAGGCTTGGAGATGCAAGTGCGGGAACAAGCTATACATGCCCTGATTTTCATCCTCTTATTTCTCTGTAAAGTGTTCTTGCTATCGTGCTCACACACTTTAGGAAGTATATTACAGAGACAGTATTCGTGTATATGTTGCTGATCCTTTCTTTTTCACCCTCTCTTCTTTAATTGACATGTTCTTTGAGTGAGTAGATTGATACTCAGAGTACCCATCTTCAATTGGCAGTTTGTATGATCTTAGAGGATTAAATGATATCCCAAAAACTCTACTATTTGTGGGAGCTATTTAGTTTGTAGTAGAAATTAGCAACTACCCACTGCTACCTTCATACATGGTGATGGAAGGTTCTTTCTCTCTATTTGGCCCTCCGAACGTGTGAGCTTTGCATGCTCTAACAGATTGAGAAATGATGTTCACATGTGAAAGGTGAGAACAGAAAAGCTCAATGTAAAATATACTTCATTCTAATGGTTCTCCATGTAAAAGTTCTTGTATGGGTTGCGGGGTTGTTTGGTTTAATACTGTAACAGCAATAGAGATCAAACACATACATAAATATAAAGGAGGTAGCGTTATACCATTAGATCCTAGCTTCATAGAACACCAGATAATCATATTAAATTTCTCGCTTTCTTTCTCGATCATTTGGCTGTGTTATGTTTCAAGAATCAAGTTTAGTTATAACAGGAAAGAAGGAACCAAATTTAGTTATTTAAAGCAGTAGTAGACACTAATAAGCTGAAGGTGTATGTTTCATCTGTATTCTTTTGGCAAATAAGTTTCATCTGTACTTAATGTCACTAATCTTTAGCATATATTCTGCAAATTGGTCTGTGCTTCCCTTTGAACATCTCTTAGTGCGATTGGCAAGAAAAGGACGTGCGTTAGAGGCCATTATCCTTTTGGCATCAACCCCAACTATTATTCCATGTTAAAGATATACTTAGCATGCAGTACAAGGGGTCATTGCTCACTTCGCTATCTGATCGACCCCGAAACAAACCTTCAAAGTGAAAGGTCGTGAGTTCAATACCCATGTCATTAGCAATGTGGCAGGGTCTGGCAAACCCCAGCTTCCAACGAACGAGAAAAGGAAAATGATATTTAAGAGAACTGCTTAGAAACAGTACCACTTAGTGCTACAGAATCCTCTTTGATTTGAGGTCATCAAATTTCATTCAACAATGAATTTTGTAAATTAAGCTTTAATGTGAAGACGAAAGTTTTTCTTCTTATGAAATGAACAAGTTCACTTTGTTGGTATTGGTCGCCACTTTGCGTGCTTCATTCTGCATTCTGATAAAGATGGATCTCTTTGAAATGAGCATGCCTGTCTCTATCACCATTTTCACGAACTCGTGCTTCTCTAGTAAGCCGTTCACATATGCAGATCTATACGTACACAGGTACGTATGTACTCTCTCTCTCTCTCTCTCTCTCTCTCTCTCTCTGGTATGCACGCCTCAGTATCGAACTTGTGACATTCAACAAGGTTCTTTTGAGTCGACTCGCAGTCAGAAGAGCTGTAGCTTTTGGTGCTTTTCTTTTGAAAATTTTGAAATTCGTTCTTTGTTTTTCTCTTGGGTACAAATACAATGGGAAGCCAAAGCCAGATGACCGCCTCGCGCGTTGAACTCGTGATCTTCAACTTGGTGAGCACTGGTCATTGTGCACGTTGCATTGTTTCGCAACGTGATATCCTAACTTGGGCTAATTTCATCGATTTCTCAACTTCAATATAACAGTTGGTAATATACAATATGACATTGATATCCTCTTGTTCATTTTTATTTTGATTCCAGGGACTTAATTAATTCAGCAACCAATTTTTTTCTTTCCTGAAGTCAACAGACTCGAATTTGATTTTTTCTTCTCTTTCTGCAAGGTAATCCTGACACAAAGCATTTTTTCTGCAGAGTCGACCCAAACCAGCTGATTCATATCGACCTGCATAACGCTGGATTTCTAGGAAAGAAAAACTTCAGACGGCAACAAGAACATGTGCATGACACCTCAATTTGGAAGTCCTATTTTGAATGAATGACCTTGGTATCACATCACAGCTGGGTGTAATCTTTTCTTGTGCAAGATATCAAAATGGCCGCCGGAGACAGGGGCTTCAATCGCCTGCTTCCGTCATCGTGAAGCCAACTTCCTTGTCTGTTCGGCACTCAGCAGGTGTCCGCCTATGGCTAGATATGTTAAGTCAGCATCGTGAAGCCAACTTCCACGCGGTTTTAGACGGTCTTAACTCTCTCTCTCTCTCTCTCTCTCTCTCTCTCTCTCTCTCTTATCATCAAATACAAACTTCGCACCATTCAAAATATTTATATAATACTTGAAAAGTTCTCCGTCACAGGTCTCATATGTCACCATCGCTTCGTCTTTTTATTTTAAAACAGCCAAGTCGAGATGTACATATTCATAATAAACGTTTTTTTATTCCTGAAGAACAAGTTTTATTTCTTTGTTGATTGAGAATTTTAAAAGAAAAGACATTGTGTTTGCTTGAATTATGAAATTGTACTTGCATGAATCTAAAGACGGCCCATTTGAAGTGGAACCGAACCCGGTCCAAAAATGACTGTAACCTGACGGATTAACAAGACGCCACTGTGTTTTATGTTTTTTCAGTTCAAATTGATACATAAACCAGAACTAACAGTTCCAAATTGGAACCTGGTTTGGTTATGGTTCATGATTTCGGACGTGGTTGTTTCTTGTTTACTTGGAACCCGTAACTTGTTGCATAAGTAAGTCTATACATTATGACTTTAATTGATTCAGCTAAATCCATGATTTATACTTTTCTACTTCTTACAGTATATGATGCATTTATTGAATATTAATTATATTAATCACGTGAAAATGGGTTTACTTGTTTGTTGGCATGTTTCTCAGTCGCATCCTATTCATCATGGTTGTACCTTCTCGTGTTTCAGAGAGCACACCACGTTTCTTGATCATAATAGTAGAGATTTACAGGTCGTCGTTGTATATTACCAACTGTTGTATTGATGTTAAGCCTGACAGAAGGCATTTTTTCGGCAGCGTCGGTACAAACCAAAGGATTCATATCCATCTGCATACCGCTGGATTTTTAGAAAAGAAAACATGTGCATGACACCTCAATTTGGAAGTCCTATTTTGAGTGACGTTGGTATCACGTCACAGGTGGGTATAATATTTTCCTGTGCAACATATCAGAATCCGCATATCGCCGCCGGAGACATGTGCTTCAATCGCCGGCTCCGGTAATCAGGTCTTCAACTTCCTTGTCCTTCCGGCACTCAGCAGGTGTCTGCCTACGGCTAGATATGTATGATCCCTGGAAATTACCATGTGCCAGACACCTTCTGTCCATATCTTTCTCTCTCTCTAAATATTTGCTTGATATTTGGAAAGTTCTCTACCACAGGCCTCACATGTCACCATTGGTTTTTCTTTGTCCACAATAAACATTTCTTTTCTCTGAAAGAAAAGTTTTTGTTCTTTGTTGGTTGAGAATTTGAGCAAAGAAGAAAAAGGTTGCCTATCAACTTGTAGGGAAATCTACATTCGTTTCCTATTAAATATGAAATTGTACTTGTACTTTGCTTGAATCTAAAGTGGGCCAATTTGAAGTGGAACCGAACCCGGTTCAAAAGTGACCGGAATCAGACCGGTTAAGAGAGGCAGAACCTTTTATGTCTGCTTATGGATTTTTCTTACATGGAATCAGAGTGGGCATCAAATCACTGGTTTTGATTCAATTTTGTAATATGTTTTTCTAATTTTGTTTTACTTTTATGTTTTTCTTTTGAGGTTTGAATTCAAATTAATATTGAAACCAGAACCGAAAGTTGCAAATTTTAACTGGAACCTGGTTTGGTTATAGTTCATGATTTTGATTGAAGAGAGAAGTTTTGAATTGCCGTTTCCTGTATACCTGGAACGATCGCTTGTTGCAGCGTATTTGCTTGACCTATTCGATCAGCTTCACTTAAGTCTTCGTTAAGACTTTAATCGACTCAGTCAAATCATTATTTATATTTTTTATGTTCTTATAGTCTGTGACGCTTTTATTGGATATTTTAATTATATTAAAAGGTACTTGTTTAGAAAATAGTAAACCACGTGAAAATGATGTTACTTGTTTGTTAGCATGTATCTAGTCATATCCTATGCATCCTCGTCGTATATGCTCGTGTCTCGAAGAACACACCACGTTTCTTTATCACAATAGAAGCAGAGAATTAAGATTACAGGTTACCGTTGGTATTTATTTTTGGATTCACATGCTCAAGTAAATAGTTGTTGGTGGTATCATACACTTTAATTAATTGAAGAGAAAAAGAAATCCATCAATGAAGAATTGAAAAAGAGCGAAGCCACTTTCAATAGTGGTACATGCATATGCACTTGGATGTTTAGCTTAAGAAAAATAGAATAATATGTGTAATTTAATCACTATAGGAATCTTAATTAACGAAGATCAAGAAGAAGAACAAAGGAAAAGTCCTCCTCACACCAATTAGGATGCCAAAATCCTCTCTTTTTTCTTTTAACAAAGAAGGAATGTCGTCAACAACTACAAGCCTTTTAACAAAGAGTATTCCTACTAAGGTTTCAACACACACTCATCAAACCAAAAACTCTCTCTATAGGAGTAGAGGTGATTGTTGTGAGGATTAGAAAACAAAAGCACGCTTCTACATCAAGAATCAATGACATGGTGTATCAAGGTATCCCATACGGTTATACAAGTGCCACCAGAGTAGGTCCTTGTTATTGATTTTAATTACCTTTCTCTTAAACAAAATAAGAAAAAATCACTAAAAAAATAGAGAATTTATATATTTCACAATCTTTTACATTGAAATAGACCTTGTTATTTATTTTAACTTAGCCCTTAATATTATGCTTTAATGTTAATTAGATTTATGAAGCATATTTTAAGGTAATTAAGGCTGACAATGTTATTATTTTATTCATGTGTGCATTTTGCTTAAAGAATAAAATATTATACAAAACTTTATTTAAAGACAAATTGGACATACACATATCAGTTTAATATTTTTGCTATAATAGACGTGTATTGTTGATTTTTACATGTTATAAAGTGATTTTAGCATACTTTAAATATTTTTATATATTTTGTCCAATGTGTGACTGAAATATAGTACATCATGTAATGAACCTTTAATTTGGATGATATGTTTTTTCACCACTATGATACCAAGTAAGAAGAATTAATTGTTTAATTGCATAAAGTCTAGATCAAATTTGAAATCTAGTGAGCATGATGTTTCTAATTGGTATTTAGATAAATTAGATTCACAGGTATCCACCAATATAAACTGTTATGTTTATATCTAAATAAGTGAAATAGTTGAATTTCTATAGATAATATGTGACATTTTAGTATGTCAATGATACTATGTGTCATAGATGTGCGTGCAAATAGAATTAATTTCAGATTTTCTCTTTAACTAGTAGTATGTTATTTCATCTACCAATGTAGAGCTATACTGATATTATTGTTAAAGCTTAGGCATGCATGCTTTTTTATGGTTATATGTTTATATACGGCCTTTTTACATCAACACTTTTAAAGCTTTTGAAAAGGAACTAATTCAAGTACCTTTGCCAAATGGCACAAACTTTCTTGAGTGGGAGGAACTTGTGATGTTTCAATTAGGCTTGATGGACTTAGGCCTTTGCTTTCATGTGGATGCTCTTGAAGCACTTACAAATAAAAGTAGTGCAGAGGCAAAGGTTGCATATACTAAATGAAAAAAATCCAATAGACTATCTCTTTCATATATGCTATAACATGTGCACAGGGATATTAGTAGTCATGTGGCTCTTGATACCGAGAAGATTGTTTATACGGATAATATTGAGGAACAATTTGTTGGATTTGATAAAGCTAAAACATGTGCCTTGATTAAAAAATTTACTTCCATGCAATACTCATGAAAAGAAAATATAAGAGAATATACCATGATCATGCGTGACATTCCAGAAAAACTGAATGATTTCAATATCATCATTTCAAACACTTTCTTGATCTATGTCATCTTACAAACATTGCTGATATGACTCCTTTAAGGTTTACTACAACACATAAAGATGATTAATAAACTTATTACCAAGTGTTCAAGAAGATAAAAGATAAGCCCGTAATAAGATGAATATATTAAGCCACTCTGCCAATTTGACTACTCACGAATAAGGAGATTAAGCGACTAAAGCAAGGAAAGTCAAAAAGAAAAGTGTCAACATAATGTGGCTACCAAGTCATCGATAAGGTCAAGTGTTTTTTTGCAAGAAACCTTGCCATTTAAAGAGTACTTACCAAAAACACAAGATCAAAATTTAGGTAATGTTACATTTATTGTAAGTCATGAATTAAATCTAGTTTTTGTTCATAGTACCAGTTGGTGAGTTGATTTGGGTGCTATTGTGCACATTTCAACTACTTTACAAGGCTTTTTGATAAAGCACTTTCTAACTAAATACGAAAAATTTGTGATATTGGATAACAAGATGCATTTGCATGTAAAAATTGTGGGAGACTAGAGAATTACCTTAGATTCTAGAGAATGGTTGATTTTGAAAGATTGTTTTTATATTCCATCATTCTAGAGAAACTTAATTTCTATAGTCAAATTAATTAAAGTCCATATTAAAAATTTGTGACTTTAATAACTTAATTTCTAACTAAATACGAAAAATTTGTGATATTGGATAACAAGTTACATTAACCTTTTGTTTAATGCATCAAGAGTGTCTTTAATAAAGAAAAACATTCTCATTGCTATAATAATTATTAATGGTTTATTCAAATTAAAAATCTCTTTTGATTATGAATCTGCAATCTTTTTAGTATATATTATTAATAGAAACAAATTAAAGACCATCATTGTCATGACATTTGTTTAGTTTATTCATAAAGTTTTACCACCATATAAAGCATTTTATTATAACTTCAATCTTGGATATCTTGGTACATGAAAGGGACATACAAAATGTTTTTATTACCAATATTCATAGGTGTGGTTATTTTCAAAATAAGGTTAGTGAGTTTTATTGATAATTGGATAGTGGTTGCTCCACAAAGTATTTCTAACATAAGATAAGTTAAATAAGTTAAGTGGGAGATTGTTGGATATTATTGATGACTTATACAACTTAATCTTTTCAATTATCAAGATAACTTTTTCGTTTTTCATCTTTTAAAGAGTCCACATATACTCAAGGGTGTAAAGTCGATAGGCACCATTTTTGTTTTGTTTTTTGTCTAATTTGAAGTAGGGATGGAAATGAGGCAGATAGGAGCTCCACTTGATGCTGATCCCGTATAAAGTTTTGGGGATTACTACTTACACACTCTTTTTATTATCCATACATTTTCTTTTCAAATACCGAAATCATCCATCATCACTTCCTCTTTTCTCTCCAACCCAATTATAGCAAAGGTCTCTCTCATTGAATCTCTCTCTTGCCATATCTCTTTACTCTCATATGAAATAAATTCATTTTTAGCATTGTTGCCTTCTTTGTAGATGGACAACACATACTCTTATGAATCTCACTGAAAAAAGAAAGAAAAAAAAAAGAAAGATGAATAAAAGATAAAAAATAATAAAGAAGAACAACAACAATAATAATCAAGAACAAAAGAATAAGAAAATCAAGAAACATACTAATATATTTTTACAAAAATTACATAAAACAAGAAAAGATGCAACTGAACCGGGTCCTCTACCAATAGAAAGAGCGATTGAATTGGGTTCTCCTCCAACAAAGAAACGTGACTGAGTTGCGTCTCTCTTGTCAAGTAGACATGTTCATCCCATGATTCTCAATATATAGAAACATCATGTAAAATATGAGAAAACCAAAAAATAAAAAAGAGAAGATTCAAACAAATACAAAATTGAGGAGGAACCAACATAATGTGACTCATCAAAGGAGGTTGAATCGTTCGCTCCACAATAAATAACCCAAACAATTTCTCAAGCAAAAGGAATACATAATTGGTATGCATACACACATTTTACTAAACATATGTCATTTTTTTACAAAAAAAATCCTAAATTACTCTTAGTGCGCATTCTCTCAACTCTCTTCCTTTTTACTGGTTTCTTCTTCTTGCTCACTGATTTTTCTCCTCTTGATGATCTGTGTCAAATTTTTCTTTCTTCCCAACAACCATTCTTCCTTCTTCTCTTCAACAATCTCTCTTAATATTATTGTCTCTCTTAATCGTTTGATTTGTCTGTTCAATTTTTATTTAAACTTTCATGAATGATTTTTTTATTGATTTCTCCCAATCTCTTGTGGACTTCTTTCTCTTTTATTGTCTATCTCAATCGAAACATAAATCTCATAAAAAATAATAACAAATAAAACTCTATATCATCGCTAATGACAAACATTTCTAATGTGAGAAAAAAGTCCGCAACCGATTACGAAAGATCCGTGTGACATGTTTTACTTAAGGAACAAATACATCCACGATGTATCACTATTTGAGGAGCAACACACCGTGAATACGTCTTTATCATGAAGATAAAGATGACACTATTGAACCACGTCTCTCTTTATCGACAATGAAATGCATTTAAGGTGTATTATAGATGTGCCTTGGGTGTATTACTGTTTGAAGGGTGAAGCATGGTGAATGTGCCCTTTTTTGAGATTTTTTGAGAAGATGGTGTCAGGAGCAAAAAAGTGAATGAATGAGAGAAAAGTCCCAAATAACAAGCTAGACAAACAACTTTTCAATAGGATTGAAATAAGAGCAAACAAGAGATGGGGAGTAAAAGTAATCTGACTCAAAGTAAGAGATTGAAAGGAATGGACACAATCTTTCACTTTTGCAAACACCATTATAAGTATTATAAGTTATTTGTGGCCACTTTAGCCTCAATAATCGCATCAGAAGGGCTCTCTTTTTGGATTTCATGAGATGATTTATTCTTTAAAATTAAATATTTAAATAAAAACCAGTTTTGCTTTTATAAAAGTTATGAAAATCTCTTACAAAAGATAAGGCTTCAATGAAAAGTCTAGAGAGAAAAGCACAAGGATGAAAAGATGGGTGTATAATCAAATGTTTATGTACAAAGTAAATATAATAAAAACTTTTCTCATCAACCCTTTATGGGTAACCATAAAAATGATAGATCTTCTTCTTCCCTTCTCTTCTTATTTTGCTTCTTCCAATTTTTCACTTGGGATTCTTCGACAATTTGGCTACTCAATGATAGATCATTGTTGCATTGTATCAAAATTATAGAAATGACATAGACCAACTTTACAATTCTACCTAAAACTATTTGTTTGATTTATAAAAATACCTAAAACACTGATACTATAGATAGGACTATCATGTTAACATATATGAATGATGACTTGATTAGGGTTTTTGAGAAATTTGTTAAAAAGTCCTTTGCTAAATATGATATTACAGTCAAATTTCACGTTCAAATACTCCTTGAAAAGTATAATTTCCTAAATAAAAAAGAAGATAATATAGTTGAATATATTAACCAAATGTTGGCAATGGAGATATCCATTATCCTCAATAATATTTCCCCTTTCTAGAAGATGATGACCACAACCCTTAAGTTTTGGTCTACCCTTTTTGAACTCCCTCTAAAACTAACAATTGAACAAGAATATATGAACAAAAATAAAAGACAAAAGTTGCTACTTGCTTAGGATGATTTAGAGTTAAGCTTTAGGAATAATTAGAATAAGAGAAAATAAATAAAAAGTTTGGTAAAAATAACAAGAAGAGTAGTCAATTTTTTAAGAAATCATAGGAATCCACTTTTTAAATAAAATGCTTAAACTATGGCAAGATGGTGCACTATAAACGATACTATCGCAACAAAAGGAATAACAGTGAAAACACCCATCGTTGTGTTTTAATAGAGAAACATAACATAATCAGTGTGATTTCTAAGTGTCTCTATATAACTATATTGTGATTAGTTGATGGATCGACTCTACAAGACCTGACATATCTCAAAGAGCAAAGAAGGAGATATAAACATAAATGAATACAAACCTAGAGAGCATCATGTCTACATGAAAAATAATACATTCTCAATATTCTTCGTATTGGGTTCTTTAGGATTTTTGTATAAGCCACACTAGTTGTACTTACTGATGTACTAATTGTATCATTTATTAGGAACAATCTAGTGTTGATCCATGCTTTGGTAAAGAAAGGGTTTGAGATAAGATTTGTAACATGATAGGACAACTTTTTTCTGGTTTCTTTGATTCTCAACATGGTTTGTTTAAACTAAATGCTAATGATAATTAAAATTCTTTTGCTTATATTTATTGTACCTTTATTATTGATATAAATGTATAGTATAAATGCTTAAGAAATATAGGTTTGAATAAATTAAAGAAATTAGTTAACTTTAACTTATTACCTATGTTTAAGCAAGACACTTTTAATAAGTTTAAAGCTTATATATAAGGAAAAATAGCTAAAAAATCATTTTCAAAGAAATAATTAGAGTAATAACCTTCTTAAAAATCATTCACTAAGATATATGTAGACCCTTTAGGGTAATATCTAATAGTAAAAAGGTTTATTTTATTATCTTTATCGATAATTATTCAAGATAAACATATTTATCTCTTAATATATAAATCTTAAGCACTTGAAATATTTAAAGAATACAAGTAAGAAGTTGAAAACCGATCAGAGCATACCATAAAATAGTATAATTGAAAGATATAACGTGATCTTATTGAATATGGCTAGGTTAATGTTAATAGATACTTTTTTCCTAAGGTATTTTGGAAAGAAAGAATGATTCCAATCCTATACATATTAAATAGAGTAACTTATAAAGTTGCATTCCCTACGTCATATGCGATGTGGTTTGACATAAAATCATATCTAAGTCATCTTAGGTGGTAGAGATTTATCTCACATGTTAAGATTCTTGATCAATTTAGGGATAAGGTAGACAATAAGTCTTTAAGATGTGATTTTATTGAATACCCTAAAAGTTGTAAAGAATATAGATTTTATTACAAGTATCATGGTTTATTAGAGAGTAGGGATGTTGAATTCTTAAAAGATATTAAGAATGACATTTTTGAAAATGATGATGAATACATTGATGATCTAGTGTATCTATATTTATCATCATTTAAACCAATAAATTTTGATCCAAATGACATTTGTATACAAATCGAAACTTTAAATATACATAAAAGACCTAGTCACACTATCCTACTTAAAGAATCATCACACTTATTTTATTGAGGAAGTATGTAATTCACTAGATTTAAATGAGTTGACTGATAACATGACATATTATCAAACTATTAACTCATCTAAATCAATAAATTGGAAAAAACCATGAATCATTGAACTCATTGAAAAAAACTAAGTTTAGTAATTGGCAAATTTGTCAAAATGAACAAAAGTCATTGATTGTAAATGAATTCTTAAAAAAATATATAAAATTGATAGAATAATCGATAGATTTAAAATAAAATTGGTTGCAAAAAAATTCTGCAAAAGGAGGGGGTAGATTATGTCGAAACATATTCCCCTACTACGAAATTTGCATCCATTAGGATTTTTCTAGTTATTGTGTACATTATGATTTGGATTTATACCAATTAGATGTAAAAACTATCTTTTAAATGGTGATTTAGATTAAATCATTCATATGAAACAACTAGAAATGTATATTGTTAAAGACTAGAAAGATAAAGTATATAGGTTTGAAAAATCCCTATATAACCTTAAAAAGTTACCTCGTCAATGGTACTTTACTTTTTAAAATGATATTTTAGAACTTAAATTTGTGGCTAATAAACTGACCACTGTGTATATATCTAAAATAGTAGAAGCCATTTTGTCATTTTATCTTTATATGTAGATGACATATTGTTGATTGAGAATGACAATAAGATAATTAGTAAAATGAAATTGTAGTTAAACTCAAAGTTCGAAATGAAGGATATAGGAGAGACATCCTATATTTTGGGTATAAAGATTTATTGAATATATAATTTAAACTTTTATGTTTGAGTCAAGAGAAATATATTGTTTATATCCTAAAGAAATTTAGAATGGATGATGCAATCATGTAATTACACCTGTTGCTAAAACGGTCAAATTGAGTACGACTGATTGTCTCATTGAGGGAGAAAATAAGCTTAATATTCCTTATGCACAAGTTGTGGGTAGCTTGATGTATGCTACATTGCGTACAAGACCATATATCATCTTTGATCTTATGAGTAGATATCAAAGTAATCTTGGTTGACAACATTAGATAGCTATGGAAAAGATTTTAAGATATCTTAAAGGAACAAAATATTTAAAACTATGTTTTCAAGCATATGAAATAAAAGTGATAGGATGCTCAAATTATAACTTTGTTGAGAGCAAAGATGACATCAAATTAATTTTCGGTAATATATTTTTATTTAAAGGTGGTGGTGTTTCTTTGGCTTGTAAGAAACAAGTTTGTGTAGCATTGCATATAAAAGAAGTTAAGTATATTGCTTGCAATATGACTGCAATGAGTGTCATTTAGATAAGATGCTTTGTATGTGATCTTAAGTTGGACATAACCAACGAATATGTTGTCATTTATTGTAACAATAATATAACAATTACTCTAATTAAGAGTGAAGCTGAATAACTCTAGAAGTAAGCATATAATGGTTAAATACTACTATGTTCATGATACACTTAAGACAAATAAGATATCTATATCTTATATGACAACTAATGATATGTTGGATGATCACTGACTAAAGCAATCTTACAAGATCTTTTTGTAAATTGATTGACTGAAGTGGCCAAGTGAGAGATGTAAGTTATTCGTGATTACTTTCAATCTCAATAACCACATTCATGAAATGCATAAAGAAAGACTTTCTTTTTTATTTTTATTTTTATAAAAGTTATGAAAATCAATCACAAAAGATAAGGCTTCAACACGAAGTAAAAGTAAATATAACAAAAACTTTCCCCTCGATAACCCTACGTTGGAAACCATTTTTTCGCTTGGGCTTCTACTGTAACCCGGCTGCTCAAGATGTGTTAAATCTTCATCAGTAGTACCTTCAAAACCGTGAAGGAGGAAACCCCCGTGTAGGATTAAACACAGATTAACAGGTGCTTTGTGTAGATCGAATGAAAAAATGGAGAGAGTAAATGAGGGTATGGTGGATTGAGCTACACTTAGAGAGGAGGAGGAGAAAACGCTAACGAGGATGGCCCACCATTAAAAATGGAGAGAGAGAGATGTAGGCAGCCGGAAATTCCTTAGAGGCAAAGCCACAGAAGACAAATAAGAAAGACTGAAAGAGAAACTCTAGCTCTGATCACAATATATATATACACTCCAGGTCGAGTCTCCTGCAAACCCGATTCTATCCTGCCCCGCATCTCATTCAAATTAGTAGGAGTGTGTATTGGTCGGTCTGGTTCAATAACCAAATTAACCAAAAATCATAATATTTCTAAATTTGAAAAACTTAATAGAATTCTATTGGTAACTGAGCAGAATTATTTAGATTGGTTGGGTTTGGTTATTCGGTTTGGACTCCAAATATGTGTTTGTATACACACATTCATCAACAATTTTGACTAAGCAAAAGAATCAATTTGTACCGCATCCACATAATTATATCGAGTTGCAGTAATCATCACCATATTGAATATCATAATTAGCAGTTATAGTTTTCTATGCCTTATCCAATAATTAGGATTCATAGCGAACTATTTAATAACGAACTGTATGATGCATCATCTCTAATACATTTTCAAGTGCTCAAGCATAAGTAGATCATATTACAACCATGTAGGACCATAATAATACACATGGGAGGAGGCTCGACAACCATGACACAATATAAATCCAATTCTTTGTTTTATACGGTTTTAAATCATTAAAAACTTAAAAGAATCGATAAACCAAATTTCTATGAAATTCTAAATTGAAGCTGAATCGATTTTCAATAGAATCAAACCAAATAAAAAATCATATATTACATCCATGAAAATTTGTCAGTATGCAAAATAATTAATTTGTACCACACCCATATAATTATATCGACTTGCATTAGGCATCACACTATTGAATGTCGTAATTAGCAGCTATAATATTTTATGCCACAAAAACCATTGAAGCGCATCCAATAATAAGGATTCACAGTAAAACTATTTAATAACCAACTGTATGATTCAGCATCACTAATTCATTCTCAAGTCCTCAAACGTAGATAATGTGAGAGATAGCAAACTTTGAATTGCAACTGTGTAGGACCCAAAATAATACGCATGGGGAGGAGACTCTATAACCACAACACTTATTCATATTATGAATTCAATTATTCATTTAATTCGGTTTTAAATCATTAGAAAATGAAAAACTGAAACCAAATTTTTATGAATTGAAACCGAATCAATTTTAATTTTGAGAACGAAAATGTATTAAAAATTTGAATTTTGATAAAAAATTATAAACCAATGGGTTTCAAACTGTCGGTTCTGGCCAAACTGGCTCCTCCCGGATTCTAGGTCCCGTTATAACAGTTCTGGTTCTAATCGGTTAAATTCCAGTTGGAACCGTTGGATCCATTCGAAACCGACCGTGTCTATGCCTAACCATCAGCAGTAACAACCACTGTCCCACTTTCTCATCATGTGGAGCTGTTTTATCTGAAATAATCATGAGAAAGATTTCTTTTTCCTTTTTTATAAAACAATTTAATTTAATGTTCTAATTATGTGTATTTAGACTAATATTATACAATGCCATACTACACAACTCTATAAATTAGGACATTTTGTTTTCTAGTAAAAAATAAGAAATACAGAAGAAAATGCTGAAATAAATAAATATTATCATATGATACAATATATTGCCGTTTTAGCGCCATCCATGCTGTGAGTCGGCCAGGTGAGCCATTGCTCATTGCGGGAAAAACTAAAAACAAACCACCGTTACCACCTCCATAAACCGAAAACAAAAACTTTGATTGTTTTGAATTTTAAAATAGATTAAAAAGAAAAAGAGGGGAACCGTCGGCATGCATCGCATTCATACCATAGGACGAAGGAGAATAAGACGAATGTTAGCAATGCAAATTGTGGAGCATATTAAGAGGGGCTAAGAAGGCGTAACTTTCTCGTTATTAATGTCTCTGTCTTCCTCAGGCTGATAGAGAAGAGAGGACGCCACGGGTACTCGACGAAGTCGACCGAGAGAGAGTTTTGAGAAGCAATGGCATCGGGTGGGGGAGGAGGAAAAGAAGCGTCTTTGGAGTACACGCCGACATGGATAGTGGCCGTAGTCTGCTCAGTTATCGTCTTCATTTCTCTCGCTCTCGAGCGGATACTTCACTATATTGGAAGGGTCTGCCTCTCCCTCTGTGTGTGTGTGTTTTACGTGCTAGAAGATGGAGCTTTCTTATTTGGTAATGAGAAATGGGAGACTACGGCCACCCTTCAGCTTTTCCTTGACATCTTCATTTCCTCTTTTGTCTTTGTTGGTGCCCGTCGTTTTTGCAGCATTTGAAGAAAACCAACCAGAAGCCTCTCTTCGAAGCCTTGCTCAAAGTGAAAGAAGGTTCTCTCTCTCTCCCACTCTCTCCGTCATGTTGCTTCCTGTTTCTGTAGAACCTTCTCTTGGATGGTTAGTTTATTTTCACCGTGATGGGTGCCAAACTATTGAGTCGTGGTTGTTAGGATTTCCTTTTTATCTAGGAATTTGAATCATCTTTAGATCAGCTCACAGAGCGCAGGGGTAGATGCCGGTACCGCGTTCGAGTTTTTCACTACTGGGGAACATCCTAATAATATTCTCTCTCTCTCTCTCTCTCTCTCTCTCTCTCTCTCTCTCTCTCTCTCTCTCTCTCTCTCTCTTCTCTTGGATGGTTAGTTTATTTTCACCGTGATGGGTGCCAAACTATTGAGTCGTGGTTGTTAGGATTTCCTTTTTATCTAGGAATTTGAATCATCTTTAGATCAGCTCACAGAGCGCAGGGGTAGATGCCGGTACCGCGTTCGAGTTTTTCACTACTGGGGAACATCCTAATAATATTCTCTCTCTCAATATTCTCTGTGTGTGTGTGTGTGTGTGTGTGTGTATGTGTTGAATGCCCGAGTTAACTGATTACCATTTCGGGACCAAAGTACCTAGCAGTTGATAGATGCGACTATTTGATATATTCTTACTCTTTAAGGAAATGAACTCAAGATGGAAATATTTTGTGATATATTATAGGTGGTTAAGGCTGTACAGTCGTGAATATCTCCAAGAACCTCTTCTGTCATCCTTGGGAACAAAGGAAAAGACGTTCTATGTTTGGAATTAACCATCTGCCAAGAACGCGATATGTTTTCTAAACATCATGAAATCTGATTGCCGAAACGTTTGTATCTATAGCAATTTCACATTTTCTTGTGTTTCCTTTTCTTTTTTTAATTCCTTTGACATTTGCAGAGGGCAATAATTCAGATTGCTTAAACATCTCTATGGGAAAATCATTTGGGTGAAATTCCTATGGAGGGAATTAAAAGGTTAAATTTACCATGGCATAATGAAGTTCTATCCTTTCTGGTTGTTTTTAACTTACATAGTCATTTCGACGAAGTATTGGCATGCTTATTTTAGGGTTTTGTTGAGCAGCATGCTGCAGTATCACCTTTTATACTTTATACAAATATCATCCTCGTCAGTTTTTAGATTCAATATATGGTTTTGATAGTTCTAGCTTAATGTTGATCGTATGCAGAGTTGATGCTTTTGGGGTTCATTTCTCTGTTGCTGACTGTTTTTCAAGGGCCAATCAATCGGATATGCATCCCTAAAAGCTTGGTTATTCACATGCTTCCATGTGAAAGGAAATCTGCGTCTGAAGAATCAAGCCACTCTCAAGTATTTGGTTTGTCTCATTTGTTCGGTAGCAAAAGACACTTGCTTTCAACAGGGGGCAATGCAAACCTTTGTGCTTTGAAGGTAGGTCCATACTATCATTATAATGGCACATCTGTTTACTCCATTGTGCAATTCATTGTTAGATAAGGATCTTTAGAATATGCTCAAAAAGGATTAGATTGTATTACATCAATTTTAAAATTTGATGAAGATGCCATATATAGAATTAATGTAAGTTGGTTAAAATAAAGAAGTGTATCACACATCATTAAAGTTGAGAGGTAAATATTATAGAGCAACAATTAAGTGTTTTGGGCACGTAGAAAAGTGATCAAAGGAAACTTTGGTAAGGAGATGTGAGAAACTACATGGTAAATATGTTAAAAGAGGAAGAAAAAAACTACAAAAGTACTGGAAAGAAACAATAAAGAATGGTCTAGCTTTGGCTAAGTTAATTGTTAGCATGACACAAGATGAAGCTCTATGGAAACACACTATAGAAACACGGAATCCATGTAGCCCACCCCATCTAGTATGGGAAAAAGGCTTAGTTGTTGTATATTGTGAATATTGATGTCCTCCTTTTACTCTGTTTACACATTCTTGCAGTTTACTGGTATCATGATGCTATAGTTGTTTGCAACATTTATACTTGGGTAATTGTTATATATTTTCTCTGTGAGTAGTTGATTGTGGAGGTTATAGAAGAACTGTCAAAACCTTATAAAGGTGTCTGTTTTCCTCTCTTTTTTTTAATAAAGATGTTTCTCTTTGCAAACAAGTATGCATTAGTTACCTTTTCTCTTCTATGGATCTTATATGTTGCTTTTCATTTGGACGTCTTCCATGTCTCTTTTTTTCCTTCAGATATGTCTATTGCAGTTAGTGGATTGCCTTTTATTCTAATTTTCTTGCTTCATATCTCTTTTCTCGACATCTATTTAATCTTAACTAAAAATGGTTATTTGTATGTTTCAGGGAAAGGTTCAACTCTTATCCCTTGAAGCAATACATCAGTTGCATATCTTTATTTTTGTGCTGGCTATTGTACATGTTATCTACAGTGTTCTTACCATGCTCTTGGGTGGTGTTAAGGTATTAAATTTGCCTCTTTAATTCTTCAACCATGTGCCAGATTATTGAATGTACCTCTCCAAAAAGCAAAAAACAAAAAGGAATGTTTGTTATTTATGTTCCACAGGATGAATTTGTGTAGTAGTGAATCTAGTGATGTGCTTATGTTTCAAGCGCAATTTGCATTATGACCATTCCTTATTGATTTTGAGACTTGCATGTGTTAGATACGTCAGTGGAAACATTGGGAAGATTCAATTCAAAATGAGAAGTACAATGTGCAAGAAGGTACGTGTGGTGCTCATCTGTTATATCTGATTCCTTCACTAATAACGACTGTTTTTGGTTGGGAAATTAGGAACATTGCCTACTTCAATTCTTTCTTTGCTGTTATATTTGAGATAACTTTATTCATTGGAGAATTCATTTATTTGAAGACTTCATCTGCAGCTATAGAGAAAAAGGTGACCCAGGTTCAGCACCATTCTTTTATCAGGGAACACGCTTTTGGCTTTTCAAGAAAATTAAGTTGGATGGTGAGTTGTCAATTTTTTAATATCTGAGCATGCATCAGTATGTTAATTGATTTCATCAGTGTTTTTTATCGTCCACCTGTGACATGAATCAATGTCTGTCTGTCCTTTTCTTTTGTGTTTAATTGCTTTATGTAGGAGCATATCGTAAGACATTGCTATATGTTAACCGTTTGTATTGGGTGAGTTAACCTTTTCCTTTAAAAGCTCTTTTCTGCCAGAAGACACTCAACCACAAAACAATCAAAGGGATCATTTTTAGCATACCGGACTTAACTCATCTCCAAACCTCTTATATATTGCTTTTTCACAGATGTGGGGGATTTTGTGTAGTCTAAGATGCTGTCTCAAAGCCAAATAATTTTCCAAATATTTTGCCGTAAAATCACCATAAGATTTTGGGCATGTCTGAACTATGAGCCCTTTCACTTACTCAAAGGTTGTGAATTGTCTCCAAACCTATTTACTAGCGTTTTTGTCAGTTTTAGGGCAAATACATAGGTCTTCTGTTTTTTACCATGGGAGACACCCTTCGAGTTTTTGATATTGAATAGGAACCGATTATCAGAGAACAGATCTGTCTCTTCTTGTTTCCTGGATGGTTTTGGCACGTTAGAAGTGCTAGGGACATCACCACTGTTGAACATGGAGGTGAGCACGAGAAGACTATGCTCTTCATACTTTCTGTTCTATTTGTTTTATTTTAGTGCCAACATCCGATTACCATGTTGAATGTTCTGAAGCATATGGGGCAAAGGATCATCTTCAATGGTTCTTGAGCTTTAAAGTTCCTTTAAGTTTTACTCACGTGCTTCTTTTCAAGGTGGATGTTATTCCTCTGTGTACCGAATTCTCCAGTTTGAGTCGACAAAGTTTTTCCTAATTTTTATGGTCACAGTCATTAAAATGCTAAAGTAGTTATAGGGTTTGTCATATCTTTGTTATGCATTTCGATTCTCCTAGTTCCTTTCTTATTTTCTTTTTGGAAAAGTTGCTCCTCCCTTCCGCACTCTTGCTTTCCTTTTACTGGTGTTTCTTCTGATTTCTTTTTGCATGAGAAAGAACAATATATAATTTTGTTGACACGTTTTTTCATGTATTTCAGATTTCCTTTTTCAAACAATTCTATGCATCTGTGACTAAATCAGACTACTGCACATTGCGCCTTGGGTTCATTATGGTGAGACATGAGAATCTAAAGTCAATTTTCTATTCTTTCTTGTTATGTATTTTGCCCCAAAAGTATACTGTGTACCTTTTTCTATCTTGAAATTGTATCGCTGAAGTTGCTTCGGGTTTCTTTAGATGCATTGCAAAGGAAATCCAAAATTTAATTTTTACAAGTACATGATGCGAGCATTGGAAGCTGATTTTAAGAAGGTTGTTGGTATCAGGTAATCTTCGAAGATCTGACAATTCCTTATTTTACTTGTTTGGCTGGAAATATTTTGGCAATTGTATAATTTGCTCTTCTGTTCTGCAGTTGGTATCTTTGGGTTTTCGTTGTCATCTTCTTGTTGCTTAATGTTGCCGGTAAGCATATTAACCCCATCCATTGAATGATAATTCCATATACGCAAACTTATCTTATTTCTTAGACTGCATATGAGAACTTTGAACCGTCTTGCTTAAATCAAGTAACCATCATTATTCATCTTTCTCGATGTTGATGGACAAACAATTTAATGTTGCCATTATTTGCAGTGCCTTTCATGGTAATCTGTTTATTAATTCCTCATGAATAACTTTTTGGGAAGAATTTTCAGATGAGGTGTCACTATTTTATATTTGTGTTCATGTTGTCCGTAGGAACTGAGCGTTGACCAAAACCTTGGTAAGAGATACATGTAGGACCTTGGGAATTTGATGTAAAAGGCTCTGCCATTGCTAAACACATGAAGCGATTATTGTACCATTAGAACAGCTGATCTATCTTAACTCCTTATTGCATCTTTGTGGGGAGACTTTCATATAGAGTAGGTATACTTTCATACTTGTTGCAGATATGTGGCTTGTAAAGATCCAGAAAACCTGGAAATTTCTAAATCGCAAAAGGTTGTAATTTGGAGGGAAATGTAAGTGTCAAGTTTATGAGTCTCTAGAATTTGTAGAAGGCTTTTTGCAAAGCATTCGAGATGGATGAAAGTACAAATTTTCTAGAGTTCTAAAATTTATCAAGGGCATGCCTCTGTTTTGTTTAGCAACCGGAGTTTGGGTCCGTATATAAGAGTTGAAGCTGCCTATTGCAATCAATCTTTCAATTTCGGGTCTTAAATCTCTCTTTCCCTTGAGTGTTTCTTCATTCCTTTTCTCCGTCTTTTCGTTAACTAGAGGAGATTTTGTGGATTTAAAACCATTCCCTTGGAAAAGGCGTTATTCTTGACCATGGCAGTCTTAAAGCACGTGGTGTTCTTCACCTATCTATAATAATCTCGAAAAAAATCATTCTTAGATTACTCAGACTTCATGGCCCTTCAAAATGGCTCAGTATATAAGAAAATGACAACTTCCCGTTCTTTTAAATAATTTAGTAATGGATTTCACAAATAATATTTGATCATTTAGTTGTTTCCTTCTGCAGGGTGGCATACATACTTCTGGATTGCGTTCATCCCATTAATTGTAAGTGCAGCAGTATTAGAATGGATGCAACATAATTTGCATGTCTATGTGAATATTTGCATGCATGCAACAGATCAAAGTCAGGAACATTCGTGCACAAACTCTCTCTCACTTGTGCATATTTCTGAAGTGCATTAATAACAAAGATGGCTCCCTTAGAAAGATCCTACTAATGCAGAAAGGGAAATATCACACCCATGGAAAGAAGGGCATGCCTGACTTTACTGCATTACATAAGCTTGTATCTCATAAATCCGGTGCAGTCATGGACAATCATTTTTCAGAGGAAAGTGTTTGGAAGCACTGTGGATTGATATGATATGCAAAGCATATTGGTCTGCACTTATTTCGTTTTATTGAGTATTGGGTCGTGTGCAATGGAGATCCTCATCCTGTAAATACATGCTGTGCCCAAGTATGAAGCTTTGAGATTTAGTTGCAATTTTCTTGATACTTTCCGTATCTTGTGAAGCAAAAAATAAAATTTGAGAGGATTTATATAAAAGATTCGACTCAAAAGAGGGTGAAAGAGATATTTTTAGGATAGCTAGGGCTAGAGATAAGAAAACTAGGGATCTTAATTATGTTAGATGCATTAAAGACGAGGATGAGAAAATTCTAGTGGTAAATGATGATATAAGAAATAAATGAAAAAACTATTTTTATAAGCTTTTTAATGAAAATGAAGATGTTAGTATTAGTTTAGGAGAGTTAGCCAAATCAGAAAAGAATATCAACCACAATTTCTACCGACATATTCTAAAGAATGAAGTAAAAAAGGCTCTTAAACATATGAAGGGTGGTAAATCGGTAGGACGAGACAATATTCCTATAGAAGTTTGGAAAATCCTAGGAGAAACATGAATTACTTGGCTCACAAGACTATTTAATGAAATATGGATAAACCAAAAGATGCCCGAGGAATGGATAGCGAGTACACTTATACCCATATATAAGAACAAGGGAGACATTCAGAATTGTGTGAATTATCGGGGTATCAAGTTAATGAGCCATACTATGAAATTATGGAAAAGAATTATTAAATGTAGGTTAAGACAAGTATCGAATACAGCAGAGAACCAATTTGGATTCATGCCAGACAAATTTACTTTTGAAGCGATTCACCTTTTGAGACGTCTTATGAAACATTTTATAGCAAAAAAGAAAGACCTTCACATGATATTTATTGATCTAGAAAAAACTTATGAAAGGGTACCGAAGGAGGTTCTTTGGAGAAGCTTGGAAAAAAGAGGTATCCCATTGACATACATAAACCTTATGAGAGACATGTACGATGGTGTAAAAACATGTGTGAGGACTCATGAAGGAATGACATACTTCTTTAAAGTTAATATTGGGTTACATCAAGGATCAACTTTAAGTCCATACTTATTTATAATGGTGATTGATGAGTTAACAATACATATTGAAGATGAAGTACCTTGGTATATGTTATTTGTAGATGACATTGTATTAGTGGAGGAGTCTAAGGAAAAAGTTAATAGAAAATTGGAACTATGAAGAGAAACATTAGAATGTAAAGGCTTCCGACTTAGTAGAACAAAGAATATATGGAATGTAAGTTTGATCATTTGGTTACTTCAGAGGACATAAAAATTAAAATTGGCACATATTGCATCCCCCATAAAGAAAGTTTTAAATACCTAGGGTCAATTTTTTAGACTGCTGGAAGAATTTATGAAGATGGTACGCATAGAATTAATGATGGTTGGTTAAAATGGAGAGGAGCATTAGGTATTCTTTGTGATAAGAAGATACCATTAAAGTTAAAAGGTAAATATTATAGAGCAGCAATTAGACCTGCTATGTTTTATGATTCTAATTGTTGGGCAGTTAATCATCAATATGTACAAAAGATGTCTGTGACAGAAATGAAGATGTTGAGATGGATGAGTGGTCATACAAGAAAAGACCGTATACATAATGAGGTTATTAGAAACAAATTAGGAGTGACACCAACAAAACATAGTTGTTGTTGATTAAAAGAGGTAGAGGACGACCACAAAAGTGTAGGAAAGAAACAATAAAGAATTATCTAGCTTATTGTGAGTTAACTGCTAACATGGCACATGATAGGGCTCTGTGAAAACAAAGAATCCATGTAGCCGACCCCATCTAGTATGGCTTAGTTGTTGTTGTTGTTGTTTCCCTATCTAAGATTATGGGTGTAAACGTGTTTGCATGAGGTAGGGTTGTTAGGGAAGTTATATAGAGGCATAGGTTGTGGAGTTTGAATTTTTCAGCATGAGGAACCTGAGTTCATCCATTTACATATTATTGTGTTTTGTGATTTCTATACTGTACCTCACTACGACTGCTTCCTTGAACAAAATGCAATACATTCCGACTGTATGAGTTAGATTGTGCCATGGCATAGTATCAGGATCATATTGGTAGGTAAGGATGGCCTAAGATACGGGAAGTAAACCAGGTTCACTGAACAGGTGCCCATATCGATGAAAATTTTCACCATCAAGTGGATTATGGCAGGCCGAGCAAGTGGATGAATGTGAAATGTAAGGTACGACCTTCAAGCAAACTAGTTTGGCGTTAACCTTCAGAGAGGAGCATATAACTATGAAAAATGACTAATTGTTGTGCTCTTTATGTGCGGTTATGAGACGTTTATGTTGGTCCAAACTTGAATCTTTTGCTACTATGTTTTTAAGCTTTAGTTATGCAATTATAGGTTATTATAGCAAATTTAGCAAAATATTCAAGTATTATCTAGGGAAATTGTTTCTTAAGGATAAAAAGACTGCACACAAATTATGATTTTTCATTAAGCATGTTCTGCATATGGGAATAATGCCATGCGTTTACGTTTTAATGGCATTCTAATAAATCCCTTTTTGGTTCTTTTCCCCAGCTTCTGCTTGCTGTTGGTGCAAAACTCGAGCATGTAATTACCAAGTTGGCACAAGACGTTGCTGATAAACATACAGCTATAGAAGGAGATTTGGTGGTTCAGCCATCAGATGCATACTTTTGGTTTCATAGGCCTCATCTTGTTCTCTTCTTGATTCACTTCATCCTCTTCCAGAATGCCTTCGAGATCGCGTTTTTCTTCTGGATTCTGGTAACTTGCGAAACAGTGCAGCTTTTTTGGCTTTAAAATATATGAACTGACAGTGCAAAGGAAGATATGTACTCTTTTCTGGTTGATAACATTTAAACACAGACTGAAGCTCACTTTGTGCTGGTGCAGACAATGTACGGCTTTGACTCTTGCATAATGGGGCAGGTTCACTTTATTGTTCCAAGGCTTATAATTGGGTCTCTCTCTCTCTCTCTCTTTATATATATTATATTATATTATACATATTCATCCTTGAAAATCACAATAAAAGGTACATATGTGAATTAGGTACAACAACAACAACAACTAAGCCTTTTCCCATACTAGACGGGGTCAGCTACATGAATTCTTTGTTTCCATAGAGCCCTATCATGTGTCATGTTAGCAGTTAACCCACAATAAGCTAGATCATTCTTTATTGTTTCTTTCCAACACTTTTGTGGTCGTCCTCTACCTCTTTTAATACTTTCAAAATCTAGTTTTTCATACCTTCTTAAAGGCTCTTCTTTTGATTTTCTTTCTATATGTCCAAACCACCTTAAATGATATTCTCTCATTTTATCCTCTATTGATGCCACATATAATTTATTTCTAATAACCTTATTATGTATACGGTCTTTTCTTGTATGACCACTCATCCATCTCAACATATGTGAATCAGATATATTCCAAAAAATACAGCATGCTTTCTGAATTTTTACTTTTGAACTCAATCATCCCATTGAGATTTCTAAGGATATGGCAAGTATATAATATGACAAGAATATTATATATATAGGATGCTGGCCACCTCTCAATGCATATTCATGCCCACCTCCCACATTTTTGGGAGGCAAGAGCATCATTTAGAAAGTTATAAGGTGTTTAAAATGATATAATGGATACCTTTGTTACACTCATGGCCTTAAAAGTAAAGGATGAGTGTGTGCTATTGTGTGAGAGGTGGGGAGTGACCATTCACTCATATGGAAAAAATATTATATATATATATATATATATATATATATATATATATATTAAACTCATTTTATCGTTTTGTTCTCCATCATGAGGTGCAGGGTGCTCATTCAGGGTCTTTGCAGCTATAGTACCTTACCGCTTTATGCAATAGTCACTCAGGTAATGTACCCACTTAGTATCTATTCCTTACGTCGCAACTCTTGGAACTACAAGCCATCTCAAGCAAGGTATCTTGTTTTTCGCATTATGGTTCGTGTATAGATGGGGACTTCATTCAAGAAAGCGATATTTGATGAGCATGTGCATGAAAGCCTGGCTGGTTGGGCTCAGAAGGCAAAGAGAAGAAAAGGATTCAAACCATTAGGCAAAAAAGATGGAGAGGGTTCAAGTCATACAAACACAGGCGGATCTGAGGGCGTTCAGATGGAAAAGGTAAACGTGGAGGCTGAGCTAGAAGCTGGCAATGCTGGTGTCCCCAAACCATGACCTTATCTCCATTAAAGCTGAAATGAAATGCTGTCTTCAGTCTATCCAGAAAGATTTCATCATGCACATCCAGGAACTTTGATCTCCTAAAGCCAGTCTCATTTCCGAACAGAGGTCAGTCACCTAAACGATGCTCAAATCATGTTTTATGTAGAAAATAAAGTGTACCAGTGTACTGCAATCAGCCAAACACAATTTCGTTGGGGAAGCAACTCTTTTGGTGCCTATGGCTGTGGGCAATGGGAGATTGTTGCATTGAAATTAATTATAATGAATCGTTTTTTTTTTTGTTGATTTCGGTCTTAGCAAGTGGCGCAAAGAGTGCTTCAAGTTCAACTGCCTGTGAGTCGTACTTCTATGTGTTAATTTCAATAGCCTTTTTGGTATCTAATAATTAGCTTCTGTAGTTTAAAAATAAAACTGCAGCTTGCAAACAGCTTCCAGACTCTCCTGGTTAAAGGTTTCACTCAAAAAGCTTAAAGTTAAATCGACTTCAAGACTTCGATACATAAGGGGATGCATCTGATAGGAATCTGAGTAACCTTAGCTATCTTCTGAAAAAGAAATGAGCATCTTGCTCTACCATGTTGAGCTTGAGTCAAGCTTAGGTCATAATCCTTGCTGCTGCTGGCTTGTTTTTGAATTGTATTAAGAGAATTTTATGTTTAACAGCTTTTTTGATATGATAAACCTTGTCAATAGAAGAGAAATTTATGTTTAACAGCCTTTTTTTGCCAGTACAAGGGTAGAACTTACAACCTAGAAGTGAAAAGAAACCTCGAAAACTGCAACACTACCAAGACCATCAAAACCAAGCCTTCTGCCGTACCAGGTGGAGTTGGTTATGTAGATTCTTAATGATAATCGTGCTCAATCTTGTCATATTAGCATTTACGACCTAAAAATCTCAGTTCAACCTTTAACCGTAAAATCTAAATCTTGAGAAGGTTATACTTTGAAAGTGTAGATCAGAGTTGTGCCGGGCACAAACTTACACATGGTATAAGCAATCTAGTTTAGGGTTCTAGCCTCGAGCTTTAATCTTGGTTGCTTGAACCCCTCAAGATGTGATTTCTTCAAGTTATAAATTACAAAACAAGTGAAACCAGTCTTTCACTGGAATAGGTTCATTTTAGTTTGTATTTGGACTTCGAGAGAGAGAGAGGCATGCCATGTGTGTTGGTCGAGGAACAACTCATGATGTTGACCTAGTAACTTGGATAATGTTTTTTAATAACACTTTTTCAAAGGTGTCATGACATTATGGATATTATGTGCTCACGTCTAAGCAGGTTTGAGCAAATCAAAAGCATGTCTTTAGCACACAAAAAGTGTCACCTTGAACTTGCTCCCTTTTCAACTGCCTAATCCGGGGCACGTCAGCATTAATATCATGTTGAACTACTGTCTCTCTCTCTCTCTCACACACACCAATGTGATATTGGATCATGTTACCTTTTAAGAAAAATCAAACCTATATCATCCAAATACTAGAAGGGATTCTCATCAGCATACATGCTATCACTCGTTTTCTGTTCTGGCTTGGTTTTAGTTGGTAGACAGCCCTTTTCTTCTCACAAGAGTGTTTTTCCTTAGCCAGCCAAACTTTGGCGAAGTCAACCGAGTCAAGTTTCAGGCGGAACCAAAAATTCTGACCTTAATTTCACGGAGACAGACACTAAACACAACTTCAAATACGAAGAACACTCCGGAAATGATGAGCAAACATAATGGTTTCCTTCTGAAGAATAGAAGTTGGTGTCGAATGAAAGCGTACGATAAACTCATTCGATTTCAAACCAAACCTATGGCATTTGAATCAGTAGGCCACCCCATATGTTGCATCCCAAAGGAGTTAAATAAGTTTTACCCAACCCTTCCATCCCAAGTGAGAGAAACAACAAAAGAACTGCTTCACTCTCATGGGAATGCGAACATAAGATTGTTTCTTCTGTAGACAAATAACTGCATGAATTCTTCCTGTTCAACTCTATTCTCAAATAAAGAAAAGGAAGCCATGAATTCAGCAAACACGGAACATGCTAACGTCAAACAGAATAGATTAGTGAAATTAAGAGGGCGCCCAATGCCCATGGATCTAACATGTTCGTTCACAGCATTAGCATGAGCAGGAAAGGAGATGTAATAATAGAAAATACAGCCAGAAGAGTGGAACATAATATCCAACTTTAGCAGTCCATGATGAATTATAGAACTGCCAATACACTATCGAAAACGGATGGTTTTGGATTTGGCATTAATTGAGTTCGCCTACTGAAAACTAATGCAGAACATTAACATAAACATCAAGAAGAGAAACCAACTCAAAAGCAAAGAAATGGAATGTCGTAACTCTTTGATTGTGTTTTTCCCTTTTCTGTTGTATCTTCCCTTGCTTTCCGTTACTGGTTTGCTTTTCAAATCCATTATGACTTCCTAACACTGAATCATGGTTGTGGAGTTCACAAGATTAGAACCAAGGGTGTTATCAGGGAGACCACTGTCATTCACCTTGTTGGTCTCAGCTCTCGGGCTGCTTCCTGCACTGCTGTTTGAGTGCCAGCAGAATGCTGTCTCCATTAACACACCGGTCGGCGAGGAGTCAACTGGCGAACTGGCACCCCAGTCTTGGTTCATGAGATTGAGAGCAGAGGAATTCTTGCAAGAAGCATTTTTGTTTGTGGAACTCAACACCTCTGCAAGGGGACCTCCCAAAGAGGTCTCCCAAGTCGGGACCTCCCAGTTGGTTTGCTTATCTGATGAATCATTCACCGTCCCCATGCCTAAACCCATCTCAATTGGGTCCATTTCTCGTGCCTTCAATGATGAAAGCCCGAGCTTCTCTTGATTAGGAATGGAGGCGGAAAGTTGGGTTCTTTCCGCTCGGATTTCATCGATCTTAGGCCATTCATCAATGAAATGGCGGAAAGGATTTTCTTGTTGAGGCTCTCTTGCATTCAGGTCCGAAGAGAGGCCAAAATTTTTGCTTTGCGAGTATGAATGCCTTGGACCATTGCTTACGAGAGAATCAGATGGAATTAAACTAAAACCTGTTGTACGAGACCATTCATGGGACGTAAATTGTTGTTTCAGCGGCGAAGATGACTCTCTTTCCTTGAGATTTACAGAGGACAGTAAAAGGTTGTTCCGCGGATTCCCCATCCGGTCTTCAACGTTGGGTTTGTTGATCAAGAACCTGCCCCCACTGTGAAATGGAATTAGGAGAGGAGACCACAAAAAGATGGGGAAACCAACTATTAAGCATAAACCTTCAGAAAACGAGCCTCCATAAAAAGGGAACATTGGCTAATAGAAAAGCAAGATTCCTTCTCTCGAAAAACAAGACTAGTTACACGATGGGGACTCTCAGTAAGAGTCATTTTGTGAAAGGATTAAGTGTAAAAGCATTGCATCCCGTTTCAAGATAAGGGGACAACCACAGAAATGTTGTAAAAGAATTGTTTACCTGCTGAAGTTGGAGTCCGCAGGTTGATGGAAGGTCTTGATCTGATGCTGAGTGTTAGCTAGCGAATCCGGCGCATTGCCGTGAACAGGTGCCTTCGACGAGGGAGCAACGACGGAGGCCGCCTTGGAGGCGGCGGCGGCAGCGGTTCCAGCAGTGGCCTGGCCAGTTTGGCCTTCCACAGGCTTTCTTGAACGGTGGCGGCCCCTGTTCATGTGACGCTCGCAGTACTTCTGATCGGCGACGGCGTCCCGAGAGCACCGCCATTTCTTCCCGTCTGTTCGCCGGCACCGACCCCGTTCAGGGTCCAGGTTGCCGGAAAATCCAAGATGAAATGGTCCCCACCCCACTGAAACCCAAACCAACAGAAACAGATCAACGGCAATCAATATCTTCCATTACAATCACCAAAGAAATAAAACACTGAAGGTTTTTACCCAAAACCAACAAAATCCAATGAATAAAAAACTAAACGAGAGATGGATTTTCTTGGAAATCTAAATTTATTCTGAGGGAAATAAACAAAGGGAATTGAAATGTACTTACAAGCATTGGGCCTCAAGGAAGCAGCAGAAAATGCATAAAGGGGAGATGGATTCATGGCTCTTCTGATTGATAATAGCAGATTTAGAGGGATTGGCACTCCAGCAGTTATATATTTAAAGATCAACGCCTGGTGCGCAAGCTCAAGTCGTTGAGAAGGCGTGAAAGGCCCTCTAACCCCTGCTAAAACCCCATTTACGTCTCCATTCAAACTCCCTGAACTCAAGACTTCATCAAATTGCAAATACAAACCATAAACAGTTAAAAAACCAGTCTATCTCATTGTCCAGAATAACAATACGTGATAAACGACAATAGCAGAAAAGAAAGAACTGTTCTCGAGAAACGCGTCTGTCTTTTAAACCTTTTCGTGCGACAAGACTAAGCTGCAATGGTTTCGTGAAAAGACCCTCTGAGAAAGCAAATTTGCACCTGATGTTTCAGTGTAGGAAGAGTGACAAGAAGGCAGTGTTGCAGTCTGCAGAGAGTCATGGGTGCTGTGCAGACCATTAGCTTTAGTGAGAGAAGAGAGGCCAAGACTCTCGCCTGCGAACGAGGGCTCAGATCTGAGGATTGTCGGCCTTGTTTGGAGCAGCATTGGCTTTGAGTGCATGAGATCCTCCCTCTTTAGCATTTTGGAGCAGTAATCACTGCCCACTTCGAGGGCTTTGCAGTCATTATCAAGAAACTCAAAAGGCCTCCCATTTTTCATGAAGCAGCCACCGGATTCATAACTCTTTGGCTCAAAAACCCCAGCTTCTGAGGCACCAAAGTAGTCTACACCATCCAAATAAACACTGAAATCCATCAAAATGCCACGACATACACAGCAGCAGTGTCATCACTCTGGGAGGAGATGAAGATGCTGGCTTTGGAAGAACAGATACAGCAACAACAACTCATCTCTCTCTCTCTCCCTCGTTTATTTTCTCCGGTTTTTTATATGGGTTAGAGCAAGGAAATAATAGATGTGATGGTGTCGCTGGAATTTTTGAGGGGAGATGAAACCACAGAGCGGACAAACTCAATGTATATAATACTCTCTCTCTCTCTCTCGGGGTTGAACGCTGTCATATTGCAGAGTTGGGACACGCCAGCGTGACCTCAAATGTGGGTCTGTGGTCAGAAGGCTAAGGCAAGTGATTTATGGAGGGTGAGCTCATGGACCCTTAGAGCTGCACCTGGTTCAGTCACTTGAGCCTTGTTCTTTCGGTTCTGATTGTGCTTTAGATTGCTTGCAACACGTCAAAAACAAATGTTAGCTCGTTTAAGATACACTACAAGGTGGAAGCCATTGAGATAAACTCCTTTTGGGTCTTGGCCTTCAGCTAGGAGACAGAGAGAGGAGCCGGAACTGGTTTGCTGTTGTTGATGGTCAGGAATGGCATCATTCGATGATAGATGAACCGACTATGTTTAATACAAAATATTTTGTTATTTGACCAAGTCTCTCTCTCTCTCTCTCTCTATATATATATATATATATATATATATATATATATATATATATCCAGCTCCTTTCACGTGCCTCTTGAATCTTTATGGTATTGTAATTAGTCTTAACATAATAAAATGCATCATGTTTGATTTTTTAAGGGTCATTTGACAAGTTCAATGGTCAAAGAAACTAAAATTGGAATTCATCAGTGATGCAAAGCTAGTAGTTGACAATCCACCCTCCTTTTATTCTCTTTCGGATAGACTTCTTTAGAAGGAAAGGACAAATTTGACTCGGACTAAGCAAGCTTTCCCCTATATACAACACTGGGAAGGCCAACTCGCGTCATGGTTTCCTTCATAACCACGTGCAAACACATGCTACGAGTGTGTATCTATACACACAAATACGTATATTATGCTCCCAGTGTGTGTTTATACACACAAATACGTATATATATATATATATATATATATATATATATATATATAGAGAGAGAGAGAGAGAGAGAGAGAGAGAGGGGTGGTGGTGGTGGTGCTTACTCAATTGAGTAACATGCACCACTCCCATTTAGCTGTATTTTGTCACTTGAATCATTTGCCGCATCCTCCACCACCTTCCTCTACGTAACTTCCAAATATCGCAAGTAATTAAGACCATGTATAGAACCACAAAATCAAATCACCTATAGTATACAAATATTTTAGCTTTTGTAGGTGTTTTGATTGTGATGGCAGCAGTTTTGTCTCGTTATGGTATTGGGGAAGTTATGTGGAATATGGTGGATGGCAGCTGCCGGTGATTGCAAACATAAGGTAGTGAAATAAAGGTATGCACATGCACATACTGGATCTGCGCTTAAACCTACTTTATCATATATAAATGCTCATACTGTAGGTGTGCTTAAACCTAGTTTATCATTTCAATCCTACAATCTTTAAGAGAAATGGTTGATGTGATAAAACAAAAAACATTTAATTCACATGTTGTATTCAATGCAATGTATAAAAGCAAACCAATATTTTTAATTTAAATTTTCATTGTTGATTATACCAATCAAACGATAGGTATGTAATCAGGTTTTGAGTATTTATCACTACCTTATATATATATACAAAGTGCTTGTAATAAGCTTGTGTTAGAAAACGCATGTTTCATACTGTGATAAACTTGATGTCATACATATATATTGCGATGCATGCTGTGACTTGAACATCAAATGGTTAGAGCGTGTTTCTTAGATGCACGAATACAATTATAAAACATAGAAGTATAATGTTAAACCATCTAAAAATGCAAATTACACGAAAAGCTCTCTCACAGTTGTGCAAATATTTGATAACATGTGACTAATGAAAATGGCACAAATATACTTCTATTGATAAAAGTTTCTAAACAAGTGCAACTTTTAGTTCGTCTTAGGGGCAACCAACATAGTAGAAAGGGCATTTAGCTGCTTAATATTTAGCGAAGGGTTTAGCCACCGAGGTTGCTACGGAATTGCAGCATAGGGCATGAGGTGAATCTCGCAGTCTCAAAGTTTTTAGTCGGGTGTTTCAATATTAAGGTACTTTTCTTCAGTCATAAATAAATAAATAGAATCAGTGGCAAGCGCATGTACACACACAATCGCGAGCTTGGAACTAGGACAATGAGTGAGTTGAAAAGGGTAGGAAAACCGGTTTCTACCCAACACTAACATGTCCACTTATTGCTTTTTTACGATATCCATTCCGTTTTTCAAACTATTTTTGAAACTGTCAGTTTCAACACGATTCTAGTTCTAGAACCAAAACCGCTCCAAAACCATAATTTTTTTTGGGGTAAAAGGGCACCTTGCACCCTCTAGGATTCAACGGTTGACTATTATCTACCATTGAGACACGCTTCAATGTATGCAAACTTATACATAATATATATATATATATATTGTTTTTTAACACACGATTTAAAACCGTCGGTTTCGGTTCATGATAACTATAAACCATAAATGAACCGGGGGGTACCAAGGTCTGGTTCGGTTTGGGTTCCGGTTCCAAGCCAGCCATGTCTAGATATGAGTATAAATTTTAAAAAATAAATATTAAAAAACAAAAAAATATTGTTATTACACTCATATTCCTGAAAAGAAATGGTAAGATATGAGTAAATAGTGTAGAGGATGCTATCACTCTATATTATATATATCATAAATCTTTAACTTTTTAAAATTTACATTAATGTCACGAAAAAGCAATAAGTGAACATATGATCCAATTTTCATAAATAAATAAATAAATATATATATATATATATGTATGTATATATATGTATATATATGTATATATATATGTATATATATGTATATATATATGTATATGTATGTATATATATGTATACACAACTTTTTATGTTAGGCAAATACTGTAAAAAGGCTGAGAAGGAGAAGCATATGTGAACCTACCCAACAAAATTTTGAATAAAGGACCGTCCTACTGGAATGTGTGTGTGTGCGCGCGCATGTGGATGTGTCTGTGTGTGTGAGAGAGAGGGGCGGCGGTGCTTAACAGCTAGTATGCACTGCCTTGATCAATATGGATGAATACCTTCATTGCAGTGTGTTCCCCTGCACAACAAAATTGAATGCCTATAAATAAGTTTACCCAGTCCATCCACTCATCGAAGTAAATTCCACATGCACCTTACGATGGGACATTGAATAAAGTTTGCTACATTGCATCCAACATCGTTAAATACGATATGATATAAATCCAAACTAAATTTGCTAACAATTCAGATCATAATGCCCGTATTTCTATCAAGAGGCTGCCATAAAAATCGAAAATGGTCACAGTATTATCCAACATTTTACAAAGTTTGAAATTAATATTTTTAATTGAGTTCCTCATCATAAAGAATGGCAGCTTCACAGGTTGTTTCCTCTTCCGGTAGATTTTGATGCTTAATACTTAAATCCATCTCATATTATTTTGGCATCAAATAGCCCTGACCAAGTGAATCTATATGGATACACGCCAATATTTAGACTTCTTGTCCATTTATTCATGATATATTCACATTATGAATGCAATTATATAGGTACATGCACTGATAATCTGCGCGAAGGTTATCATTTCACGGATACATATGGGAATGGCAACGTTGGGCGATCCAATCCAACCCAAATGGGGCGGTTAGCCCAGTTCGACAGGGTTCTGCTCAGTGAAAACCTGTACTACTTTTGCCAGTACCCGACCCAGGCCATTAGTATATACATATATACATACATATGATTATTTGTATTTTAAAATTACAAGCCACCTAATCTTATTAAATTATCTGGATTGGATTTACAAATAATTCGATTTTAATTGAAAATGCTGTTGATTTGAAGAATACTATTGGGTTGGAATTGGGATATGGCATACCCCCTACATGCTCCATTACCCATGAAAAAAAAAAACCCAATACCTACGCTATCAGGTAACAAAGAGGATATGATGCATAAACTTGAGGTTTGGGTATGGAGCTGGATATAGTATACCCGTTCCTGACCCGCCCCATTGCCATCCCTAAATACAGATAGTTAAGGCATGGGTAGGGATGTGCATGGACAGGAATCAGTTCAATTAGGTTTTCCAGGCCTACCTTACTGAACCATAAACTGGTTGGTTTTATAGGTACTGATTCTATTGGCCGGATCAATTTCGACCCGTTACGGGTCAAGGTCTTGCTCGAAGAGTAGGAACTTGAACCGGACCTCAAATCCATATAAGGAGCGGCATGGTTGGCTAATGTATTTGTCCTTCACAGAGTTCTGGTTATAACAAAGTTTGGATACCCTTGCTGGAAAAACCCAAACCCAAATCCAAAATATTCTATCGAACTTATTAGTTAACAACTGTTGAAACAATAAAGTAGCAAAAGATCATGTATTCCCATATCAAAAGGTTTACAATTTCACATTTCCATCCAAATCACCTACACGCTTCATATGCCATTATCATCATAATTCAATCAAGACTCTAAGAAAGAAAACATTTGATATCGACCAGAATTACTACGTTTGGTTCTTGGCAAAAGAATAGGAAATGAATTTCTTGTCCTAGAAACCTAACTAATTATCGTGATATTTATGATTCTTACAATGTTAACAATGTAGGCCAAGCTTAAGTTAGCATCATTATTAAAAGGATAATTATTGGTTTCATGTAAGGAACGAAGTAGGACGGTCCTATTGGCAAGCTAAGCTTTATATATACTAGATAATATCCGAACAAGTTTAACATATCAATTATCTTTATAATTGCATTAAACATAAATATTAAAAGAGTCAGCTGTCACATAAGAACTAAAAGGCAATATGCATGGCTCTGGCCATACTGCTGCAAATTATTACAAAATGGAGCTACTTGGTTTTGCATTAGGAATGCATCAACGATACTTGATGGACATATCGTATTTTTAGGGCTTTCTATAAGATATTGGACCATAAGTAGACACAGGCTACCAAGCTTTTAGGCTATTGTATTAACCTTTTGCAAGTGAACTTCCTCTACCTGCTCATAGACACGACCAGTTTCAGGTAAATCAAGGGTCCATCGGTTCAGGTTCACCCGGAGCCGTGAGCCATCACCAAACATGGTTCCCCCATGTTTCGGTTCTGGTTCGTAACTGCTGGTGTCAATTGCGGTTTCAGTTTGAAATGTGCATCAAAAGATAAAAAAAAAAAAACTTATAAAACGTAAAGAGAACCAGTGGGTTTGATTGCCAGTTCTGTCTCTGGTTTCATGGGATAAGGAATTGTAGCTAAATCAGGACGTCCTTGTTCAGTTACAGGTTTTGAGTTTGGTTGGCCGGTTAAGGCTCAAATCATAAGGCAGGTTCCGAATCGACCATGGTACTTCTCACCCAACTTTTGTGGCACGTCTTCTAAAGCTTTGTACCGCTTCAAATCTATCTCCTCTCATTTTATCAATTATTATTGTATGTCATATTGACAATAATGCATATACTTTAACGTTTTAAAGGTTTGTCAAAAATATGTATGTATATATATATATATATATATATATATATATATATATATATATATATATATATATATATATATAGAGAGAGAGAGAGAGAGAGAGAGAGAGAGAGAGTGGTAGGTCTGATCTCACATCTAACCACCATTCTATGCCATTTTTCATTAAGTCAACATTTTATGTAGATTTTCTTTGCTCGTTCTATTATGATACGTAATAACATACAAAACCAGCTTATAATATTTACGTTAGAATAATGAGAAGCAAACTCATGTTATTTCAGCTTATTCATTTATTTATACTGAATTTATCACAAAGTGAATCTTTTAAGGCCAATTCAGATGCGTCTTTCGTTTTCAGGCTTCGTTCTCACCCCAGGAAGCTGACTTTTTAAACTCATTTTAGGTCTTGATTTTGAAAAAAATTATTTAAAAAGCTTCTACGATTTGAGATGTATTGTTTATACAACACCTGAGTAGATGTACAGAAAGGAAATGTTCTTCTATGGTATGCTGCTCCGATCCCTTCATCGTTTTCCGTCACTGCAACAATAATATCTTGAACATGCATATTATTCTGCATACCATCATTGCACTCTCTCAATTATGCATAGCATATTTTAGAGATATTCATAGATTCATCCACCTAATAATGTAATAATTCAATGGCTACGTCTTGTCTTCGTAGATGGCCAAAGTCAACAAGAACAGCTCTTACATCATTGCGTATGCACGTAAAGGTGAAAAGCCTAGGTTAAAAGAAATAGGACTTTAAAAAACAATTGTTTAAATAGTCAGATATTCTTAGAGAAAGACAATTAAGTAAGGTTCTTTGTAAGCTAAGCTACTCTCGTCAATAACTTACTTTTGGTTCGGTCTTGTTGAGCTCGAGTCAAGATTGACGTACGAGTGAGGCGATCTCAAGTTCACTAGTATTTGATTCGAGGCTCATCTCTCTCTCTCTCTCTCTCTATATATATATATATATATATATATATATAGGGAGAGAGAAAGTGAGAGATTCTTGACACCTCCTCATGCAACACTCTTGCAATTGAACGAACGATATAGATCGAGTTGCTCACCAATACTTGAGATAAGTGCCTTGATCACTACCGTAATTTATTGCATGAATGATGATAATGATTAAGTAATACTTAAGATGAGAGTTTGTCTAATAATTTCCTCCCTCTCTCTCTACATATATATATATATATATATATATATAATCTCATCTATCGAGCCTTTTTCTCTCCACACCTACTTTTAACTTAGTTTTCGGCCCTTCCTCTCTCTCCTTTCATGTAGTCTGGTCTCCATCCACCTCTTGCTCTATTCACCCTGCACAAGGAGCTTAAACGAGTCTAACCTGCTTGGGCTTTGAGTATAGAAACTTGAGATTCAAGCTTCGCTCTACGGCCTCATACCCCTATGCAATTAACACTATAGAAAATAATAGATGACTCAGAATGGGCATAATAAGTTTTTAAAGATAGTCAATTTTAAACCAGTAATAATTTTTTTTTATTATTAAGGAAAATTATGAAAATGTATGAAGAATAATGTTATTGTATTTGTGTTTCCGAAAATCAATGATCACATACGAACGGACCCTATCACTCTATTATTAAATCTAAAAAAAAGATATTCCTATCAAATACTTTTTAAATATTTAGGTATTTTTTTCTTTTTAGCATTGATTATATTGAGCATTTCAATCAACGGTTACCAAACGATTTGTCCATAACAACAGTGATGGGACACGAGGGGGTTGGGTCATATCATAGCGTTCACATGTAGGTCAAGGTTTTCCATTTAAATAAACTGGAGGGTAGCTGGTTAGGCTATATTGCTTCATGGTTTGACACATCATCTATTTACTTATTTATTTGGTAGAAAAGGGAAAGAGTTTTTTTTTTTTGAATAATCACTTGTAATTTCTAATGCATATCTCTAAGGTCCTCTTTTGAAACCAAACCCTAGAAAATCCTTCGATTAACCCGAAAAACAATTCGTGTCTAATACGTATAAAACGTATTTCATCCTTCATACGACTTTCAGGTTAAAGAGTAACACATTACCAAAGCTCCTTTAATTGTTACAACTGGAGGCCGAAGCCTAACTCACAAACGCAAGCTTGGTGAATCGAATTGGCAACCTGCTCAATAGGAGTAGGAGAGCCACGCTAGACGAGAGTCTCCAGATACTCTTATATATAGTTATTGGATTTTGTTTGTAGGCGTTATTCACTTATGTTCAATGTTATTTTTTAAAAGCATGAGTATAATAATATTTTTATATTTTTTTAAAATTTTTTTTTATGTAAACTCATACTATTAAAAAGTAACGAGTAAAGCAGGATATGTTTTTCTAATATATATAAGAAAGTACTTCAATTAAGTGATTTTAGATTCCTCATAATTAACCAAACACCGCTTAGAAACCAAAAGCAGATGTACGCCGTAGGTATTGAACTCATGACCTTTAGCTTGTGAGTCGACACTGTAGCCAGCTGAGCGACTTCTTTTTCTGCATTATCTTTTTTCTTATTACTATTACAAGAAAGCGTGCAATGTTGAACGTGGTGGTTGCACAACGTGCTTTTCTGCATCAGATTTTGAATGCCAATTACTGTTGAGATTTTGAATGCCAATTACTGTTGAGACACGCTTCAATGTATGCAAACTTATACATAATATATATATATATATATATTGTTTTTTAACACGTGATTTAAAACCGTCGGTTTCGGTTCATGATAACTATAAACCATAAATGAACCAGGGGGTACCAAGGTCTGGTTCGGTTCGGGTTCTGGTTCCGAGCCAGCCATGTCTAGATATGAGTATAAATTTTAAAAAATAAATATTAAAAAACAAAAAAATATTGTTATTACACTCATATTCCTGAAAAGAAATGATAAGATATGAGTAAATAGTGTAGAGGATGCTATCACTCTATATTATATATATCATAAATCTTTAACTTTTTAAAATTTACATTAATGTCACGAAAAAGCAATAAGTGAACATATGATCCAATTTTCATATATATATATATATATATATATATATATATATATATATATATACATATACATAACTTTTTCTGTTAGGCAAATACTGTAAAAAGGCTGAGAAGGAGAAGCATATGTGAACCTGCCCAACAAAATTTTGAATAAAGGACCGTCCTACTGGAATGTGTGTGTGTGCGCGCGCATGTGGATGTGTCTGTGTGTGAGAGAGAGGGGGGGGCGGCGGTGCTTAACAGCTAGTATGCACTGCCTTGATCAATATGGATGAATACCTTCATTGCAGTGTGTTCCCCTGCACAACAAAATTGAATGCCTATAAATAAGTTTACCCAGTCCATCCACTCATCGAAGTAAATTCCACATGCACCTTACGATGGGACATTGAATAAAGTTTGCTACATTGCATCCAACATCGTTAAATACGATATGATATAAATCCAAACTAAATTTGCTAACAATTCAGATCATAATGCCCGTATTTCTATCAAGAGGATGCCATAAAAATCGAATAAATCGTCACAGTATTATCCAACATTTTACAAAGTTTGAAATTAATATTTTTAATCGAGTTCCTCAGCATAAAGAATGGCAGCTTCACAGGTTGTTTCCTCTTCCGGTAGAATTTGATGCTTAATACTTAAATCCATCTCATATTATTTTGGCATCAAATAGCCCTGACCAAGTGAATCTATATGGATACACGCCAATATTTAGACTTCTTGTCCATTTATTCATGATCTATTCACATTATGAATGCAATTATATAGGTACATGCACTGATAATCTGCGCGAAGGTTGTCATTTCACGGATACATATGGGAATGGCAACGTTGGGCGATCCAATCCAACCTAAATGGGGCTGTTAGCCCAGTTCGACAGGGTTCTGCTCAGCGAAAACCCGTACTACTTTTGCCAGTACCCGACCCAAGCCATTCGTATATACATATATACATACATATGATTATTTGTATTTTAAAATTACAAGCCACCTAATCTTATTAAATTATCTGGATTGGATTTACAAATAATTTGATTTTAATTGAAAATGCTGTTGATTTGAAGAATACTATTGGGTTGGAATTGGGATATGGCATACCCCCTACATGCTCCATTACCCATGAAAAAAAAAATAAACCCAATACCTACGCTAGCAGGTAACAAAGAGGATATGGTGCATAAACTTGAGGTTTGGGTATGGAGCTGGATATAGTATACCCGTTCCTGACCCGCCCCATTGCCATCCCTAAATACAGATAGTTAAGGCATGGGTAGGGATGTGCATGGACAGGAATCAGTTCAATTAGGTTTTCCAGGCCTAGCTTACTGAACCATAAACTGGTTGGTTTTATAGGAACTTGAACCGAACCTCAAATCCATATAAGGAGCGGCATGGTTGGCTAATGTATTTGTCCTTCACAGAGTTATAACAAAGTTTGGATACCCTTGCTGGAAAAACCCAAACCCAAATCCAAAATATTCTATCGAACTTATTAGTTAACAACTGTTTTCTTATGTTTTAAACCCCCCCCCCCCCCCCCCCCCCCCCCCCCCCAAAAAAAAAGGAAAAGAAACAATAAAGTAGCAAAAGATCATGTATTCCCATATCAAAAGTTTTACAATTTCACATTTCCATCCAAATCACCTACACGCTTCATATGCCATTATCATCATAATTCAATCAAGACTCTAAGAAAGAAAACATTTGATATCGACCAGAATTACTACGTTTGGTTCTTGGCAAAAGAATAGGAAATGAATTTCTTGTCCTAGAAACCTAACTAATTATCGTGATATTTATGATTCTTACAATGTTAACAATGTAGGCCAAGCTTAAGTTAGCATCATTATTAAAAGGATAATTATTGGTTTCATGTAAGGAACGAAGTAGGACGGTTCTATTGGCAAGCTAAGCTTTATATATACTAGATAATATCCGAACAAGTTTAACATATCAATTATCTTTATAATTGCATTAAACATAAATATTAAAAGAGTCAGCTGTCACATAAGAACTAAAAGGCAATATGCATGGCTCTGGCCATACTGCTGCAAATTATTACAAAATGGAGCTACTTGGTTTTGCATTAGGAATGCATCAACGATACTTGATGGACATATCGTATTTTTAGGGCTTTCTATAAGATATTGGACCATAAGTAGACACAGGCTACCAAGCTTTTAGGCTATTGTATTAACCTTTTGCAAGCGAACTTCCTCTACCTGCTCATAGACACGGCCAGTTTCAGGTAAATCAAGGTCAGTGGTCCATCGGTTCAGGTTCACCCGGAGCCGTGAACCATCACCAAACATGGTTCCCCATGTTTCGGTTCTGGTTCGTAACTGCTGGTGTCAATTGCGGTTTCAGTTTGAAATGTGCATCAAAAGAGAAAATAAAATAAAAACTTATAAAACGTAAAGAGAACCAGTGGGTTTGATTGCCAGTTCTGTCTCTGGTTTCATGGGATAAGGAATTGTAGCTAAATCAGGACGTCCTTGTTCAGTTACAGGTTTTGAGTTTGGTTGGCCGGTTAAGGCTCAAATCATAAGGAAGGTTCCGAATCGACCATGGTACTTCTCACCCAACTTTTGTGGCACGTCTTCTAAAGCTTTGTACCGCTTCAAATCTATCTCCCCTCATTTTATCAATTATTAATGCATATACTTTAACATTTTAAAGGTTTGTAAAAAATATGTATGTATGTATGTATATATATATATATATATATATATATATATATATATATATATATATATATATATAGAGAGAGAGAGAGAGAGAGAGAGAGAGTGGTAGGTCTGATCTCACATCTAACCACCATTCTATGCCACTTTTCATTAAGTCAACATTTTATGTAGATTTTCTTTGCAATTAATCGATCTATTAGAATAATGGGAAGCAAACTCATGTTATTTCAGCTTATTCATTTATTTATACTGAATTTATCACAAAGTGAATCTTTTAAGGCCAATTCAGATGCGTCTTTCGTTTTCAGGCTTCGTTCTCACAGCAGGAAGCTGACTTAAAAGGGGTTTAAACTCATTTTAGGCCTTGATTTTGAAAAAAATTATTTAAAAAGCTTCTACGATTTGAGATGTATTGTTTATACAACACCTGATTAGATGTACAGAAAGGAAATGTTCTTCTATGGTATGCTGCTCCGATCCCTATCGTTTTCCGTCACTGCAACAATAATATCTTGAACATGCATATTATTCTGCATACCATCATTACACTCTCTCAATTATGCATAGCATATTTTAGAGATATTCATAGATTCATCCACCTAATAATGTAATAATTCAATGGCTACGTCTTGTCTTCGTAGATGGCCAAAGTCAACAAGAACAGCTCTTACATCATTGCGTATGCACGTAAAGGTGAAAAGCCTAGGTAAAAAGAAATAGGACTTTAAAAAACAATTGTTTAAATAGTCAGATATTCTTAGAGAAAGACAATTAAGTAAGGTTCTTTGTAAGCTAAGCTACTCTCGTCAATAACTTGAACTTTTGGTTCGGTCTTGTTGAGCTCGAGTCAAGATCGACATACGAGTGAGGCGATCTCAAGTTCACTAGTATTTGATTCGAGGCTCATCTCTCTCTCTCTCTCTCTCTCTCTCTCTCTCTCTCTCTCTCTCTCTCTCTCTCTCTCTCTCTCTCTCTCTCTCTCTCTCTCTCTCTCTCTCTATCTATCTATCTATCTATCTATATATATATATATATGTCACGAACGTAAGTTCGTGGCGCGCGTGCCCACACGCCCCCGCCATTCGGCGTGCTTCATCATGTGTATCATACCCTTAGTCCATGTACATATGCGTTTTTGTAATGGCCGGGTGTGTTATAAACCCGAGCAAAGTCATGTGAACCTAGGTCTAGTCGAGTTAGGTCCAAGTCGAGACTAGGTCGTGTCTAGGTTAGACGCGTGTCACAATGGGTTGAGTCGAACCGAGCCTAGTTAGTGAGGAACTAGCCGGGCATGGGTTAGGTCAAGTGGGTCCGTTAGGCTTGACCAAGGTAAAATCGATTTAACCCTAGGTTAGGTGTGGTTTGAACCTAGTAGGGTCAAGGTGACCCGAGTCCGGGGTAGGTCTAGGTTAGTCTAGGTCCTGGCCAAGTGGGTTCGGCTAGGACAGGGCTGGTCCGTATGGTTAGGAACCGGCCAGGACACTTGGCGCCTGGCCGGGTGGTAGTTACAGCCCCAAGGGACAGGTGGCAGCCCCCGTCGTGCGCTAGGGCTAGCACACCCGCACCCTGCGGGCAGGTGGACAGGTGGAAGCCTCTACAGGGGCGCGCGCGTCAGACAGCGTACCGTGTTTCTCGGGCGGGCGCAGGACAACGCCCCGCGCTTCTCGGGCGACGGCCGACAGTGCCCCGTGCTTATCGGGCGCGGCAGGCTAGCGCCACGCGCCCCAGCGCGCGGGAGTAGTTATGCCCAGCGCCCTGCATCCAGCGTGCGGGAACGGTTACGCCCGGCGCGCAGGAGCGGTTACGCCAGCGCCCAGCGCCCGGTGAGCGGGAACGGTTACACGTAACCGTCTCCTGGGTTTGGTGGCCTAGTGGCCAAGTCTATTTAAGGGTCGGCCTTCCCACTTGCTGAGGAGAGAGAGGATCTTGTAGAGGCAAGAGAGAGAGTGCAGAGAAGAGCATTGTGTAGAGCCGAGCAGGTGTCGTTATGGGTGTAGTCTTCAGCCGGGCGCCAGGAGCCTAGCGCCAGAAACCTCCCCAGGTGCCTTCAACCATGCGCCTCTTCTCAGCCTCAGTCGAGGACCCCTCCTCCCGACGCTCAGCCGTTTGAAGCTCCTTCCACAGGTGTCAACCGAAGGGTCTTCAGCCCTTGACGCCCAACCTTCATCCTTCAACCTTCAGCCTTCCGTCCTTCAGCCAGGCGCACCGTAGGACCCCAGGGACGCAGCCTTAGCGCCACAGCGTCAGCCAGGTGCACAGTAGACCCTAGGGCACGGCCTCTAGCGCCACAGCGTTCAGCCAGGCGCCTCAGCAGGGTGCCACGCGCCTCAGGACAGCCTCCCCGTGTTCAGCAGGGTTCAGTCAGGCGCCCCAGCCGTGTGCCACGCGCCACAGGGCTGAAACCCCCTTTTGTTCCACAGCAACGTCAGCAAGCGCGGTACCCCGCGTCCAGCCCCGTCAAGTGCTAACGGTGCTTGCAGCCCAGCGCCAACCTTCTTCCTTCAGGCCGGTCTTCATCCATCAAGCCGATTGGAGTTGTGGGAAGTTCGTGAACCTCCCTTGACCTTAGCTAGGCGAATCGAGCGTGGGTTCATCCGAACCCTTAACTAGTGCAAAGGAAACCCCGATCACAGGCAGGTGAACTGTTTTGGGTATGTTGTTTGGTTTTAATTGAAGTGTTGTTTCTTTCACTTAGCATTCTTATCTCAAGCTTTGGAATCGTGAAAAGATCGGTGTAGTGAAGGGCTGATAGGATCCAACCGGATTCTAGCCATCACAGGTGTTAAAAGTTTTAAAATTTTTTCTTTGAAAAATTAACACCGTGACAGTTTGGTATCAGAGCTGTAGGCTCAATTCCCAGAGTTTTTGAGGAAGAAATTGATTAAAAACCGAATTTGGAACAAAATCGAAAATCGGTACAAGTGGATTTTGCCGATTTTCAAACATAATTTTGGAAAGGTTAAGTTGTTTGGAACAAAAGGTAAATTATTCCAAGGTGTAGTACTTTTGGTAGTCTTTGATATAAAGTATTTGGTTAGAAGAAAACACATGGCAGGTGTTCGCAAAACTCGGCCGAAGTGGGCCTGAAAACCAGATTTGCAGAATCTGTGTTTTCACAGAAATCCGAGGATTTTGGATCTGTTTTGGTAAATCCTAAAACTAACAAAGTGCTTGTTACAGGTGGACTTGTCAGCAGAGGATTCGCCGGAAAAAGTGGTAGAAAACACCGAAAAACCGCTTTTCAGCAGAGTTGCAGAAATCCTGAAAAAGCTAGATTTTGGCATTTTTGGGCAGCATCTTTGACTAAGCAAACGAAGTCGGTTTCAGCTAAAATTTGGTGTAGTTGTTCTCTGTAGTTCGGTCTACAGTCCTGTAACTTTGGATTTTAGTTTCAGAGTTTGTACGCATTTCTGGAAGAGTCTGAAGTCGGTCAGAAGTCATCTGTGCAGTCTTCAGAAATTTTTTCCAAGTCTGTAATTTGTTTCGGTTCGGCTGTTGTTCGGTTGTATTGGTCTTGTAACTCAAGCATATCATAATAAAATGTCGAAGACCAGGAGAGCAGTAGGGGAGGAAGCCAGTCCTTCCCCACGGAATGAAGAAAATGACATTATGACTATTTTGCTGCAGAGATTGGAGGCGTTACAAGCCAGCCAAGACTCCATGAGAGCAGCTCAAGACTCCATGAGAGCCACTCAGGACTCCATGAAGGCTAACCAGAACCAATTAGCCGTACAGGTTGTTAGGCTTCAAAAGCAACCCGACATTGACACGGGAAGCCCACTTCATACTCCGGTTTCTCCCGTAGGTTCGCGTGAAACAGCACGCACTCTTAACTTCGACTCTTCGAAAGTGAAGATCCCCGAGCCTACACCCTTCAGTGGTGTTAGAGATAGGAAAGTCTTAGAAAATTTCCTATGGGATTTGCAGCGATACTTGGACATATCCTAGGTAGCCGAAAACTGCAGAGTACTAGTGGCTACCGTCTTTCTTAGAGACGATGCGAAGTTATGGTGGCATACCTTAGAGGACGCAGCCACCAATGGTGGTGCCCCACTTCCCACGACTTGAAAAGGTTTCCGCATGTAACTTAGGAAGCAGTTCACACCTACGAACTGTGGCCATAGAGCCAGAGAGCTTCAATCCAAACTTAGATGCACAGGTACTCTGCATGAGTATGTGCAGAAATTTAGCTCCATACTCTTAGAAGTTAAGAGAATGGTAGAAGAGGACAAATTGTTTTACTTCGCGCAGGGATTGCAGCCCTAGGCCCAAGTTGAACTTAGGCACCGAGATCCCTCGACCGTCACTGAGGCAATCGAAGCAGTTGAGACATTTGTGGACTTGAGGTCTAGTAAGACTGATGGAAAATCCCAGAAAAGGGAGAAGAAATCGAGTAAGGGTAAGTCTAAGAAATGGAACAAAGAAATGAAGGGATCATCTGGGAAATCAAAGAAATTATCAAATGGTAAAGGCAAAACATGCCTCCAAGAGATTCGAAGAATCAGGATACATATTTCATTTGTGGAGGTCTGCATTTGATGAGATTTTGCCCTAAGAAGGCAAAAATCGCAGCGATGATCGTAGAGGAAGCAGCAGAGGACGTTGGCCCTAGCTCCAGCGCCCAAGCAGCGTCGTTCCAACTCTTAGGTGCCGCATGTGTGCGGGAAGAACCACGCCATAGTCTGGTGTTCGTCGAAACACAGTTAGGCACAACCGTAGTGCGAGCCTTAGCAGACACCGGCGCATCTCACTCGATTATTTCCATGTCTCTAGCCACACAGTGGGGTTTACGGTTAAAGCAGTCCGAGCAGCGATTGAAGACGGTTAACATGAGTGCTTTTAGAGTGGCTGGATTAGCGAGAGCTTGCCGCCTCAAAGTTGGGTGTTGGAGCAGTAGTTTGGATTTCATCGTCAGCACGATGGACGATATTGGAGTACTCCTTGGATGCGACTTATTCAGGGTAGCGAGCATGATGGTTGCCCCACACCTCGAAGGTTTGGTGTGCGTGGATCCTACCCAACCTGGATTCGTACTTCAATGCGACCCAAGTAAATCTCCTAATCTTCTGACCTGTAGAGCAATTTACTTGTCCGCAATGCAGTTCAAGACCGGCCTTCGAAAGGGCCACCCCACCTTGTTAGCAATCTTGAGAGAAGATGAGATGGACTCAGGAGACTTTAGGATTCCACATGAGATCGAGCAGGTCTTGCTCGACTTCTAGGACATGATGCTGACAGATCTCTCAAAGACTTTACCACCTAGGCGGTGCACAGACCATGAGATTGTGCTAGAACCGGGGGCGAAAATGCCATCCCATGCCGCGTATAGGATGAGTCCTCCAGAGCTGGAAGAGCTCCGGAAACAGTTGGAGGAGCTCCTGGAAGCAAGGATGATACAGCCTTCAAAGTCACCCTTAGGATCGTCAGTACTGTTTTAGAAGAAATCTGACGGTTCTCTACGTATGTGTGTAGATTATCGGGCATTGAACAAGGTAACGGAAAATGACCGCTACCCGATCCCATTAGTAGCCGACCTTTTCGATCGACTTGGCGGAGCCATGTGGTTTACAAAGTTAGACCTACGATCTGGTTACTGGCAAGTGAGGATTGCACCTAGGGATGAGGCCAAGACGGCCATGGTGACCCGATACGGAGCATATGAGTTCCTGGTGATACCTTTCGGCCTCACAAATGCTCCAGCGACATTCTGTAGGTTGATGAACGAGGTATTGGCAGGGTACATTGATGAGTTCGTGGTTGTATATCTCGACGATATTGTGATCTATAGTCGGACCCTAGATGAGCATGTCTGACACCTCACATTAGTCTTTAAGAGACTTAGGTCACACTCTCTTTATGTAAAGAGGGAAAAATGTGAGTTTGCGAGGAACACCATTACTTTTCTTGGGCACATCATTGGCGGAGGTAAAATCTGCATGGACCCCAAGAAAGTTCGTGCCATTGAGGGACGGGAAACCCCATAGAGATGTTTCTGAGTTGAGGAGTTTCCTAGGTTTGGCCAACTATTATCGGAAGTTCATCCGAGACTTTTCGAAAGTAGCAGCGCCATTTATCGAGTTATTGAAGAAGGGAAGAACTTGGGATTGGACACCCAAGTGTGTAGAGTCATTCGAGGCCCTTAAAGACTTGATTTGTCAGGAACCAGTACTACATATTCCATATTTCAGCAGGCCCTTTGAGGTACATACGGACGCGAGTGATCGAGCACTCGGAGGTGTTCTTACCTAGGATGGACACCCTATAGCTTTCGAGAGCAAGAAGCTGAGGGATGCGGAAACTCGGTATCCCGCACAGGATAAAGTTGAGCGACGTCGACCAGCTGGTTTGCTCTAGCATTTTCCTATTCCAGAGAGATCTTGGAAGTCTGTTTCCATAGACTTCATCTCAAGATTGCCTAGAGTAGACAACTTCGAGTTGATCTTAGTGATTATTGATCGATTCTCGAAGTACGGTCTCTTTATATCCGCACCACGTGAGTGCAGTGCGAAAGAGACAGTCAGTCTGTTCTTTAGAAATGTGGTTAAACATTTCGACGTTTCGGAAGAGATCGTTAGTCGCTTCACCAGTCGGTTTTGGATTGAGCTATTTCGGTTAATGGGAACTCGTCTCCTATTCTCATCATCTCAGCACCCAGAAACTGACGAACAGACAGAACGACTCAACGCGATGCTTGAGAAGTACTTGCGCCATTATGTGTCCGCAAGCTAGAGGAATTGGGTATCCCTTCTGGACGAAGCGCAGTACAGTTATAACTCGCATAGAAGCTCTTCTACTAGGAAGACTCCTTTTGAGCTTACATTGGGTAGGCAGCCGCTTGGACCCCTAGAGCTTGTACAAGGGAATGGGACTGGTCATTGTCCCGCAGCCTTGCATGAGGTACGTGATAGGCAGACGACGTACAAGGAAGCGAAAGCTTCGCTCGAGAGAGCTGGGGCCCGTATGATCAGGCAGGCGAACAAGCATCGGAGGGCAGTTGAGTTCGAGGTTGGAGACTCTGTTTGGCTTCGGATACCGGACTATATCCGAAAGCAGGTGTACAAAGGCAGCCACATGGGCTTGAAGCCGAAGTATGACAGACCATTCAAGGTGATACAGAGGGTAGGTGTTGTTGCCTATACACTGGAGTTGCCCGATCGACTAAAGATACATCCGGTCATCCACATGTCACAGTTGAAGAAGTACTTCGAAGACCCAGAGAGGCTAGATCGTCGACCACCGCCGCTGGTCCGAGAGGACATACCAGCAGTCGAGGCCATCATCGCTCACTCAGTCCAGGGAGCCGGACCTCGCAGACAGACTTAGTATCTTGTCAGGTGGACAGGCAGAAATGCAGATGACGATTCATGGGTGCCATGCGCACAGTTGTGGCAATACGAGCAGTTGCTGAGAGACAACCACACGGCCTCAGGGACAAGTCCAGATTTCGTTGGGGGAGAGTTGTCACAGACGTAAGTTCGTAGCGCGCGTGCCCACGCGCCCCCGCCATTTGGCGTACTTCATCATGTGTATCATACCCTTAGTCCATGTACATATGCATCTTTGTAATGGCCGGGTGTGTTATAAACCCGAGCCAAGTCATGTGAACCTAGGTCTAGTCGAGTTAGGTCCAAGTCGAGATTAGGTCATGTCTAGGTTAGACGTGTCACAATGGGTTGAGTCGAACCGAGCCTAGTTAGTGAGGAACTAGCCGGGCATGGGTTAGGTCAAGTGGGTCCGTTAGGCTTGACCAAGGCAAAATCGGTTTAACCCTAGGTTAGGTGTGGTTTGAACCTAGTAGGGTCAAGGTGACCCGACTCCGAGGTAGGTTTAGGTTAGTCTAGGTCCTGGCCATGTGGGTTCGGCCAGGACAGGGCTTGTCCGTATGGTTAGGAACCGGCCAGGACACTTGGCGCCTGGCCGGGTGGTGGTTACAGCCCTAGGGGACAGGTGGCAGCCCCCGCCGTGCGCTAGGACTAGCACACCCGCACCCTGCGGGCAGGTGGACAGGTGGAAGCCTCTATAGGAGCGCGCACGTTAGATAGCGCGCCGTGTTTCTCGAGCTGGCGCAGGATAGCGCCCCGCGCTTCCCGAGCGGGCGCAGGACAGCGTCCCGCACTTCCCGGGCGGCGACCGACAGCGCCCCGTGCTTATCGGGTGCGACAGGCTAGCGCCACGTGCCCCAGCGCGCGGGAGCAGTTATGCCCAATGCCCCGCATCCAGCGCGCGGGAACGGTTACGCCCGGCGCGCGGGAGCGGTTACGCCAGCGCCCAGCGCCCGGTGAGCGGGAACGGGAGAGAGGATCTTGTAGAGGCAAGAGAGAGAGTGCAGAGAAGAGCATTGTGTAGAGCCGAGCAGGTGCCGTTACGGGTGCAGTCTTCAGCCGAGCGCCAGGAGCCTAGCGCCAGAAACCTCCCTAGGTGCCTTCAACCGTGCGCCTCTTCTCAACCTCAGCCGAGGACCCCTCCTCCCGACGCCCAACAGTTTGAAGCTCCTTCCACGGGTGTCAATCGAAGGGTCTTCAGCCCTTGACGCCCAACCTTCATCCTTCAACCTTCAACCTTCCGTCCTTCAGTCAGGCGCACCGCAGGACCCCAAGGACGCAGCCTTAGCGCCACAGCGTCAGCCAGGTGCACAACAGACCCCAGGGCGTGGCCTCTAGCGCCGCAGCGTTCAGCTAGGCGCCTCAGCAAGGTGCCATGCGCCTCAGGACAACCTCCCCATGTTCAGCAGGGTTCAGCCAAGCGCCCCAGCCGTGTGCCACATGCTACAGGACCGAAACCCCCTTTTGTTCCACAGCAACGTCAGCAGGCGCGGTACCCCACGTCTAGCCCCGTCAAGTGCCAACGGTGCTTGCAGCCCAGCGCCAGCCTTCTTCCTTTAGACCGGTCTTCATCCATCAAGCTGATTGGAGTTGTGGGAAGTTCGTGAACCTCCCTTGACCTTAGCTAGGCGAATCTAGCGTGAGAAATCAAAGAAAGGATCCAATGGTAAAGGCAAAAACATGCCTCCAAGAGATTTGAAGAATCAGGATACATGTTTTATTTGTGGAGGTCCACATTTGATGAGATTTTGCCCTAAGAAGGCAAAAATCACAGCGATGATCGTAGAGGAAGTAGCAGAGGATGCTGGCCCTAGCTCCAACGCCCAAGCAGCGTCGTTCCAGCTCTTAGGTGCCGCATGTGTGCGGGAAGAACCACGCCGTAGTTTGGTGTTCGTCGAAGCACAATTAGGCACAGCCGTAGTGCGAGCCTTAGGAGACACCGGCGCATCTCACTCGATTATTTCCACATCTGTAGCCACACAGTGGGGTTTACGGCTAGAGCAGTCCGATCAGTGATTGAAGACGGTTAACACAAGTGCTTCTAGAGTGGTTGTATTAGCCAAAGCTTGCCACTTCAAAGTTGGGTGTTGGAGCGGTAGTTTGGATTTCATCGTTAGCATGATGGACAATTTTGGAGTAGTCCTTGGATGCGACTTCTTCAGGGCAGCGAGCATGATGGTTGCCCCACACCTCGGAGGTTTGGTGTGCATGGATCCTACCCAACCTGGATTCGTACCTCAATGCGACCTAGGTAAAGCTCCTAATCTTCTAACCTGCGAAGCAATTTACTTGTCCGCAATGCAACTCAAGACCGGCCTTCGGAAGGGCCACCCCACCTTGTTAGCAGTCTTAAGAGAAGATGAGATGGACTCCAGAGACTTTAGGATTCCACATGAGATCGAGCAGGTCTTGCTCGACTTCTAGGACATGATGCCGATAGATCTCCCGAAGACTTTACCACCTAGGCGGTGCACAGACCATGAGATCGTGCTAGAACCGGAGGCGAAAATGCTAGCCCGTGCCGCATATAGGATAAGTCCTCCAGAGCTGGAAGAGCTCCGAAAACAGTTGGGGAAGCTCTTGGAAGCAGGGATGATATAGCCTTCAAAGTCACCATTCGGATCGCCATTACTGTTTCAGAAGAAATCTGACGGTTCTCTACAGATGTGTGTGGATTATCGGGCATTGAACAAGGTAATGGTGAAGGACCGCTACCCGATCCCATTAGTAGCCAACCTTTTTGATCGACTTGGCGGAGCCATGTGGTTTACGAAGTTAGACCTACGATCTGGTTATTGGCATGTGAGGATTGTACCTAGGGATGAGGCCAAGACGGCCATGGTGACCCGATACGGAGCATATGAGTTCCTGGTGATGCCTTTCGGCCTCACAAATGCTCCAGCGACATTCTGTAGGTTGATGAACGAGGTATTGGCAGGGTACATTGATGAGTTCGTGGTTGTATATCTCGATGATATTGTGATCTACAGTCGGACCCTGGATGAGCATGTCCGACACCTCACATTAGTCTTTGAGAGACTCAGGTCATACTCTCTTTATGTAAAGAGGGAAAAATGTGAGTTTGCGAGGAACACCATTACTTTTCTTAGGCACATCATTGGCGGAGGTGAAATCCGCATGGACCCCAAGAAAGTCCGTGCCATTGAGGGATGGGAAACACCCAAAGATGTTTCTGAGTTGAGGAGTTTCCTAGGTTTGGCCAACTATTATCGGAAGTTCATCCAAGACTTTTCGATGGTAGTAGCGCCATTGACCGAGTTACTGAAGAAGGGAAGAACTTGGGATTGGACACCCAAGTGTGTAGAGTCATTCGAGGCCCTTAAAGTCTTGATCTGTCAAGAATCAGTACTACATCTTTCAGATTTCAGCAGGCCCTTTGAGGTACATACGGATGCGAGTGACCGAGCACTCGGAGGTGTTCTTACCTAGGACGAACACCCTATAGCTTTCGAGAGCAGGAAGCTGTGGGATGCGGAGACTCGGTATCCCGCACAGGATAAAGTTGAGCGACGTCGACCAACTGGTTTGCTCCAGCCTCTTCCTATTCTAGAGAGACCTTGGAAGTCTGTTTCCATGGACTTCATCTTAGGATTGCCTAGAGTAGACGACTTCGAGTTGATCTTGGTGATTGTTGATCGGTTCTCGAAGTACGGTGTCTTCATACCCGCACCACGTGAGTGCAGTGCAAAAGAGACAGTCAGTCTGTTCTTTAAAAATGTGGTTAAACATTTCGGCGTTCCGGAAGAGATCGTCAGTGATCGTGACACTCGCTTCACCAGTCGGTTTTGGATTGAGTTATTTCGATTGATGGAAACTCGTCTCCTATTCTCATCATCTCAGCACCCACAAACCGACGGACAGACAGAACGACTCAACGCGATGCTTGAGGAATACTTGCGCCATTATGTGTCCGCAAGCCAGAGGAATTGGGTATCCCTTCTGGAGGTAGCGCAATACAGTTACAACTCGCATAGAAGCTCGTCTACTGGGAAGACTCCTTTTGAGCTTACTTTGGGTTGGCAGCCGCTTGGACCCCTAGAGCTTGTACAAGGGAATGGGACTGGTCATTGTCCTACAGCCTTGCGTGGGGTACGCGATAGGCAGACGACGTACAAGGAAGCGAAAGCTTCGCTCGAGAGAGCTGGGGCCCGTATGATCAGGCAGGCGAACAAGCATCGGAGGACAGTTGAGTTCGAGGTTGGAGACTCTGTTTGGCTTCGGATACCGGACTATATCCGAAAGCAGGTGTACAAAGGCAGTCACATGGGCTTAAGATGAGAGTTTGTCTAATAGTTTCCTCTCCCTCTCTCTCTCTCTATATATATATATAATCTCATTTATCGAGCCTTTTTCTCTCCACACCTACTTTTAACTTAGTTTTCGGCCCTTCCTCTCTCTCCTTTCATGTAGTCTGGTCTCCATCCACCTCTTGCTCTATTCACCCTGCACAAGGAGCTTAAACGAGTCTAACCTGCTTGGGCTCAAGCTATTTGAGTATAGATCGAAACTTGAGATTCAAGCTTCGCTCTACGGCCTCATACCCCTCTGCAATTAACACTATAGAAAATAATAGATGACTCAGAATGGGCATAATAAGTTTTTAAAGATAGTCAATTTTAAACCAGTAATAATTTTTTTTTATTATTAAGGAAAATTATGAAAATGTATGAAGAATAATGTTATTGTATTTGTGTTTCCGAAAATCAATGATCACATACGAACGGACCCTATCACTCTATTATTAAATCTAAAAAAAATATATTCCTATCAAATACTTTTTAAATATTTAGGTATTTTTTTCTTTTTAGAATTGATTATATTGAGCATTTCAATCAACGGTTACCAAACGATTTGTCCATAACAACAGTGATGGGACACGATAAGGCGTTCTAGGGGGTTGGGTCATATCATAGCGTTCACATGTAGGCCAAGGTTTTCCATTTAAATAAACTGGAGGGTAGCTGGTTAGGCTATATTGCTTCAGGGTTTGACACATCATCTATTTACTTATTTATTTGGTAGAAAAGGGAAAGAGTTTTTTTTTTTTGAATAATCACTTGTTATTTCAAATGCATATCTCTAAGGTCCTCTTTTGAAACCAAACCCTAGAAAATCCTTCGATTAACCCGAAAAACAATTCGTGTCTAATACGTATAAAACGTATTTCATCCTTCATACGACTTTCAGGTTAAAGAGTAACACATTACCAAAGCTCCTTTAATTGTTACAACTGGAGGCCGAAGCCTAACTCACAAACGCAAGCTTGGTGAATCGAATTGGCAACCTGCTCAATAGGAGTAGGAGAGCCACGCTAGACGAGAGTCTCCAGATACTCTTATATATAGTTATTGGATTTTGTTTGTTGGCGTTATTCACTTATGTTCAATGTTATTTTTTAAAAGCATGAGTATAATAATATTTTTATATATTTTTTAATTTTTTTTTTATGTAAACTCATACTATTAAAAAGTAACGAGTAAAGCAGGATATGTTTTTCTAATTATATAAGAAAGTACTTCAATTAAGTGATTTTAGATTCCTCATAATTAACCAAACACCGCTTAGAAACCAAAAGCAGATGTACGCCGTAGGTATTGAACTCATGACCTTTAGCTTGTGAGTCGACACTGTAGCCAGCTGAGCGACTTCTTTTTCTGCATTATCTTTTTTCTTATTACTATTACAAGAAAGCGTGCAATGTTGAACGTGGTGGATGCACAACGTGCTTTTCTGCATCAGATTTTGAATGCCAATTACTGTTGGGGTAGAGACTTAAAAACGAAAAAGTTAAAGAGCGAAGCAACGTGGCGACTACCCACATGAGTCATCATAGCCCCAACGGCCGTCGTCCCACCCTCTTACTGATATTATTTAGCGGTGTTGGTAGGTAGGAAGCGAGCGAGAAAGGTCAGATATGATTGTACACCAACCCCTTCTTAAAAAAAAGATACATTTTCATTAAAAAACTTATTTTTTGAAAAAAGTCATGAACGTTGAATTATCGTGACAATGACTTTCTTCTTCAATGTCTTCTCTACCTAATATTGTGTACCTTCGCAAATCATCATTGACTCGAAATATCCAGAGATATGTATGCTCAACGTTTCTTAGTTAGAGAACCAACTTAGATAGAGAACGAATAAATTGAACTCAATAATGTGGTTTGATTCAGTTTTATGACATAATGGTTTCATTTAGTTGGTTTCTCTCTTTTTTCTTTATATATATATATGTGTGTGTGTGTGTGTGTGTGAGAAAATCAGAATCCTGCTCACCTTTCATATGTTTATTTGTGTCATTGCTTTTCAATATAATGAATATTAAAAGTATGAAAAACAATGTCATTACATTTATGCTTTTGAAAAATCAGAGTTTGTCGACCTTTTACATACTTCATCTCTACTCATTGTTTTTTAACGTTATGAATATAACTAAAAAGAATTTGAGAGTTTAAAAAAAATAAAAAAGAATATTATTATACTTATGTCTTAAAAAACAATGATTAGAGATTAATAAAAAGCATCAACAGTAGATAAGATCTAATCATTATATATATAGAGAGGGAGGGGGAAATCAGTTCATGCACACATCCATTATTCATCCTTCTTAAAGGTTCAACTTTTACATTGATAAAATCAACACGTTGATCTATTAGCATATGAATGAATATGTATATGGATTATTCTCTCTCTCTCTCTCTCTCTCTCTCTCTCTCTCTCTCTCTATATATATATATATATATATATATATAGAGAGAGAGAGAGAGAGAGAGAGAGAGAGAGAGATTCCTCTAAGAGGTCATGATAGGCGTAGATGGCGTTGTGGGGGCTCATGATGTTTCACCTTGACATGTCCGTGTCAAAGGGCATCCCTTTCTTGGACCGCTCAAGGGCCAGCAACGGTGGCTGGCTTGGGATTCCCTTCTTTAATTTATCTTTTTGTCCCAACTCCACCTTCTGTCAAGGTTAGGACCTTCTGAATGGGTTCTTCACTGTTTAGGACCCTATCGTCGCTCGCTACCCCTAAGTTTTGAGGTCGTGAGGGAGGAAAGTTAAAAGCATTTTGCCCAAGTGGGGCATGTAGGTGACCTCGACCTTGCAACTATTGTCAGCTTCAGATTTGCTTTACCACAGGTTGGCTACTGTCCAGTCGTACTCTTTTTTCTTTTTCTAAGTTGAGAGAAAAGTTCTTGTATGATTAACAAATGGGAGTTAGTCAACACCTATACGTCTCCTCCAATCGAACTCGCCACCTTCAACTGAATTTTTTTAATTGATCCTAGCAAAAAGGATTGTGGTATATATATAGAGAGTGGTTGAATCTTACTCACATTGTTGTTTGTCCACTCAACTCTTTTGGATGACATGAGTATAATAAAAATAATTTTCAAAATTTTAAAAGTCTTTTACAAATTTTGATATTACACTCATACCATTGACAAAACAATGAGCAAGTAACATTCGGTGTGGATATGATCTAATTTCTATATATAGGGAGAGAGGGGGGAGAGGTTGTTGTTAGATTCCTTCTCATACTAACATTACTTGATTATTATCATTGTTCATTCAGTCAATTAAACAGTGATGATTCAAGCATGCATCTTGAGTAGTATTTAATACACTCATGTACATTAAATCACATCGAACTTCGTATTGATATTGATATGCAACTTGATTTGCACCATTCATGAGATCGCACGAACGATGTAGATCATCTAATAGAGTTTGACATGAGAAGGTGCTTAACATCTCTCATTCTCTCTCTATATATATATATAGAGAGAGAAAGAGAGATAATGACATATGCTCGATAAAATTCGTGTTTAAATGTATTCCAACATTTTGACCATTTGATCCACACAATCAACAACATAAATTTGAATCTAAAAAAATGATTGTACCACTATGCATGAAATGAAACCATGAAAAATACAATGATATAATATTTTTTTATTTAAATTTCTACCATCGATCATGTGAATCATACAGTGGAGATGTTAAAAGAAATTTGAGTATGAATGTAGGTTGAGCATGAACAGCTATCTATCTATCTATCTATATATGTATGTATGTATGTATATTAGCTTTATATATGTATGTATGTATATTAGTTTTGCATATGATGCTTTTGAAAAGCATATAGATTAAGATTCCACATTTAACAGTACGCTGATGATAGTTGAACATATATGCCATCAATTGGAGGAAAATAGAAACTATGCTTGTGGATATATCATCTGGCATATTGACAGTCTTTCAGAAAAGCCTGAGACTTACACAAGAATATACAGCTATATAATCACATTAACTGCGTCGCTATAGAAGGATTGAAATTCTTTATGAAGTGACCAACAGAGTAATGTCCAAAAGAAAGAATCACAGATGATAGAGTAATCAGGCTTGAACTGCACCATTCATTGCAAGCTACACGCATTAGAATTTGAGCTACAGAAAGTAACGTAAAATTACCACAAACTAATAGATGATAAGAGAATCATGTAAGGATCAAATAAGTGGGGAAGATGATCATGTTGGAGAATTTCCAAAATAGTAAAAAAAAAAAGATTTATCTAAGAGTTGTAACTCTTAATTATGATACAAATATTGAGGTACACATATATCGAAAAGACAACTCACCTAACAAAGAATTATGAACACACTTAGCAAAGTGTGAGGACTATTGAGAAGAGACACTTCACCATTTATAATAAATGGGATGCAGTTAATTTCTTGAGAGAATGACAAGAAGATGACAAGAGGTTGTGCCATGGTGTGCAAATAAGATTCATGAACCGTATGAGTCAAGTCTCATCATATTATGATAAGTTTAAGTTTATCTTTGTTATTTTTTATTGGTAGAAAGAATAATATGAAATTATTATTTTGTTAACATTATTGATGTCTAGGGCTTGGTTATGTTCATGAAGACCGCTTGCATCAATATATCCTGTAAGAAATTCATGAAGACCGCTTGCATCTAAAAAATTGAATCCGGTGTTGGTGAATTAAGCTTAAAAGAAAGTACAATATATTGCGCACCTTGAAGGCACTGTGTAATATATGTTTTGCATATGCTAAACTTATTAAATCAAGAATAATGGAATGAATTGGCTCCAAAGGTATCGACATTTTGTCTCTCTCGGTGATCTGGTTCCAACATAGGCTTTTAGTCGTTGCTTTGACATAAAGAGAGAAGGGAGGTGCATTTTGCTGGCCGAATGGGTAAGACATTCCACGTTGAATGTGGGAGCTCTTAGTGAGTTAAATACATGATTGAATGAACATGATACGTATGGTTAGGATGGTCATGGTGATTCGTAACACGAAAGAGAAATTTCTTTTGGTTCTGCATGTAGCCAAAATTGACAACCATGGGATGTGTGGGGGAGTGGATGTAGCTATCCGCCCCGATGCATGACCGAATGGTCACGACGGTTCAGCAACTAAAACAGAAACACACCTACACACAACACTCTTCATAAGTTAGCAGGTCAACCATCTTGAATGAATGAGGAGAATAAGCACGGAAGGAGCCCAATCCAGTCATGCCATCAATGGCTCGCTTGCAGATTCAAAGGGCATCATGGAGAGAGTCATGTTGATGGCAGCTGTCTATGCTTGCTAATGATGGTCGACCAGTATATCGTTAATGGCGTTGCGAGTTGATGACGTTTTGAGTGGAATATTCAGCCAACTGCATCGATGGCCATGCATTGTCCAACGACAAGGAAGATTATTGCCAATTTTAACAGAAAAGCAGAGACAATTTTTCCCGACAATCTGAGAAAGGTTCGGGTCAGGTCAGTCAAATCCAAACTCACATTCTTAATGTTCTAATCAAGTTAGAACTGATTGGATCAAAATATGGTGAACTCAATCTGAATCTATTTTGAGTATGGTTTATTTGGTTTTGGATGGGAGTCAGATCCAAGGTTTGAATCCATTAGTCATGGACCAAAATGATTATACAGATCTGACTTTATTCATCTGCATTGAATCTGGATCTCTTATTTGGATCTGATGGTTGCTCTTAAGACTCGATTATGATGTTAGCTTCAGTACTTGATGACCTTTCAAAAGGCAATTGTGCATGTTTAAATGCCAAAAGTTTATGGGTTGAAAATGAACATTTTGGATCTAGATATTTATAATTTGGATCTTACACATATATGCATGTATATCATCGTATGATGATGTGTAATGATATATTTACTTATGTTGTCAAATGGTTGAATAATTTTTGACAAGAAAATGTGCAAGTTATATTTCTACATGCGTGGATCCTTTTATGCATTTAGTGGGTATATTTGTTTATTATGAGACATGTCTTGTTAAGCATGTAGAAAAATATGAATAACATGGCATTGCACATATTAAGGTGTGTCCAGTTAGACACATGAGTATGTTTAATGGATTCTTGACGAATATGTTTATGATCAGTCATTACATATGGTGCTAGTTGATTGAGTCGGTATAGCCAAGCAACCTAAGTCTAGATAGTTGGCATGAGGAGTATTAAAAGTACTCAAAGGAATCCTTAATTATAGATTGATCTATAATTATAACCATTCTATGTTAGAAAGAAAATAATATGGCCATTGGATAAGCTACTTGATAGACCCGTATGAGTCTTTGGGTCTTGGCTCATGGTGGGTATATTTTCTTACAAATCAAAGATACCACCATGATTGTAATTTAATTTGCAGTTTGCTTCTTGATACCCGATATAGGGTCCAATATCGATGAATTACTAAAGAAGCAAAGGCATTATAATAGTATCAAAGTGATACAACCTACAAGTCTATTTTATGATATTCGATATATCTAGCAATATCGATAAATCCTATATACTGAAATTTAGACTTATAAATGTGAGACATATATGACAGATTTCATAAATAACAGAGTTTTTCCAAACCCTTGACAAGGTTGGGATGGCAAGCCTGATTATTAATCACCAATGGTGGAAACTCAACTCACACTTAAGTCATGAGTTCACTGAGCAAAGGTACACTATAAAAGTGATTGCAAGTACCTACTAATTAAATGCCCCAAGATATAAGGTACTTAGACTCATAAAGAAGAAACAAAAAGGTTGAGCTTTGCACTTAATAGACCTATAGCGCATGTGTGAAGTGCTTATTATGGGGGTTCTCTTCGTAAAGTCTATTCATTTATATGACTATGAGGTGAGGCTCCCTCTTGGAGTATAGGATTTGAACTCTTGAAGCAATTATGAATAAGAATATATGACACAAGATCATAAATGTGTTATATGTAAAAAAGGCATTCAATGGTGCTTGAAATCTTATTGTAAGTCTTTCACCCTAATTCATATGGATCGAATGGTTCAAATGTGACTTATATTCTTTTTGAATTAGTGGAAACCATGATTTAGATAAGGATTCAAGTCGTGAGACACTTTTATTGAAAGCTAAGATTTTCATAATGATAAGAACTTTGATTATTTTGGAATGATGAGAGATTGTTGAAGAATTTCTAAAATAATGTAAATTTCGAGAAGATGGCTCATATAACAAAAAGTCATGAACACACTTAACATGTGATTTATTTTGCAAACCTTGATGATACTATGTAATTTAGTTTGCTTGCTTGTTTTGCACGTGCAGAACTTATTAAATCAAGAATGATGGGATGAATCGGCCCCAAAGGTATCATCATTCTCTCTCTCGGTGATCGGGTTCCGACAGATCATGGCGGGGATTTAATTTCTTCTTGTCCCTTACTTCTTTTCTCAATAAAGCCAGATCATCATATCTTCTGAGAGGCCTTTCGATTGTCGATAATCCCCAGCAGCAAATATTGATCAAGGATATCGGTTCTGGAACAGAACCGACCTGCGAACTTTCTCTAACTGGACCATTAACTGTTATCATTTTCTCGTGTCTGGTTCAAACCAGAATCTGAACTCTAACTGGAACCAGATGGGATCCAGTTCAGTTACAGTTCATGATTCCATGCAAAACCAGAACTAGCAGTCACCTGATCTCATGTTTCTCGAGCGTTTACCCATGTCTACGTATTCACGTACTCACCGTATCTTCATCTATTCTCCTTAACCTGATCATGTTATTCTGATGAGGGTTTGGTCTAGTTGAAACTTCAGTTTTATTGATGAGAATCTCTTCTACTTCTTTCCTTTTCTGTTTTAGTTCGAATCAAATTTGCTAGTTGTTCGTCCATGATCCAAGTGAGGTCGACCAGCTAGTTGAAATACAGTGCATACGGTTTAACTAAGACAAATAAGCTATGAATATGCAAAACTTCTCTTGATTTACAGGACAATCCTTTGCTAGATATCATTATATGTTGCCTCGAGTCGTTCTGCCATTTGGGACTCTGTCACCCGATCCAGATCGGCACCATGCCAGACTTGACTCGGTTCAGTTTTGTGCTCAGGTCGGATCAGATTCATGGAGATGATTGAAGAGCTTTAGCTCTATTGTGGGCCGGTATGGTTCAAAATGTGTTAGGTGGCGTAATAAAAGCATCTGTAGGCAACCAAGGTAAAAATATGACACATTTAAGTAATTTGGCTCATCTCCAAAGTGCATATGATCTTCAAATTAAACAGCAAGCTGATCGTCATGAACAGATACATCATCAATTGGAAGAACACAGAATGTAACCTTCTGGATGTCGTGGAACACTACTAGTCAATCATCTCAAATTTCTTATCGTCTCTTTGCTTCTCTTTTGCTTCCTCCCTCAATAAGTTAGATCCTTCACATATCTTTTGGGACCTCTGATTGCTTCCTCCCAGCATGTATTGATCAAGGAGGATGATTATGGAGCATGTAAGTTGGGAAGATGATTCCACTTGTTACTGCTCCACATTATTCTCCTTGATCACCGAACCCTGGGGATTAACAATCAGTAGTTCCAAAAGATACGAAGAATCCGGCATACCGTTCCTCTTCTTCTTTATGCTGTTTCCTGCTCATCAAGGTACATTCAAAGGTCACTAACAGAGAAAAGGCAAAGAATCTACTTGTGTACGAGTTTCCCATGTTTGTAATCTTTGAGTGAAATATAAAAACTTATGATGATGTACTTTTTCAATTATCATGCAAACTGGCAATAGGCCTATTCTGAAACATGCGCTGCTCTTCGGAAAAACAGTATGGACATCAGTTAAAAAGAAAAAGAAAAACTCATCTATTTTGTCTTAAAATACACGAGCTCTTAAACTACTCAGTATGCTCTTCCCGCCCCTCCCATCCATTATCTCTTTTGTTTTCTCATGTTTCTGGATAGAACAAGAATCAGAATCAGTGGTTATGAACTTTTTAACCGGAACCAGGTGGGATCCGGATCAGTTACAGTTCATGGTTCCAGGGCAAAAGAACCAGAACCAGCAGTCACTGTCGTCGTTCTCGTTTACCCAGCACCGCCCATGTCTACGTATTCACAAACTCGCTGTATGCTCATCAGACTTAAAACATGAAAGTGAACGAGATTTTACTCCTATATATATATATATATATATATATATATATATATATATATATATATATATATATATATATATATATATATATATATATATAGAGAGAGAGAGAGAGAGAGAGAGAGAGAGAGAATCACTGCCATATATTTATGTATCATATTTATTCCCTTTATTCCTTAAAAACTAGAAAGGATCCATCATCATTCAACTGTAAAAATACATTGAGCTCAAATCCATAGTCATGTGATTTTCAAGCAAAAAGCAAAATAGTATCACGTGCATGAAATACACCCTACAAAGAGTACAATATTATTTTTTGTATTTTTATTCAAAACTCAATCGTCTATTTTAAAGATCAAAAAGTTTGAATCTTTAAGGATGTTTGAGTACAAATGAATGTATGCATTTACTACATTATATATATATATATGGAAAATATTAGAAGTGTGAGAACTGCTTATTTGAATATTTCAAGCGAGTAGGAACTAGGAAGTACATAGCATAAGAGGAGTAGAAAGTATGGGCCAACCCACATTCTATAAGAGCCTCGAGCTCAAATATTGGCCCGTTCCAGTCCTTGAAGGGGTGTTTGCGTGAGACGGTGATGTTAGTCTTGATGGTGACGTGACCATCGATGATGATAATTGAAGTGTGGTAGCATTGAAGGCGTCACACATGATCTTGATGTTGTTGATTATGAAGGTACATGATACATCATGTCTGTAGTGACACATTGATGATGAAGGAAGCCGGTGGCTTTTCGGTAAAAGAAAAGGAAAGCTAGGCGAACTTATTCATTTGCGGGTTTATCATACAAATTCAACTTTGAATTATGATTGATATGGTTCCTACCTTCAAGACTCAGCTCGTGTTCGGTTTGGCTCAAACAAGTTAGCGAGCTGGACACGAACAGCATAATTTAATATCCAAGTCCAAAACTGATTATTGATACGATGCTGGTGGATGCCATAAGCCTGACCGTATATTCGGATTCAAAATGGGTTTGCATTCGTACATGTTTGATATTTCTTATGCCCACAGGCGGCTGGACCGAACCTTAGTGATACTTGGTCTTAGTCCAAGATAAGGACATCAACGAGAAAGTAAGGTTTCAGCAGAATCATGTATTCTTCAATGTAAACATGATATTCAAAAATTGTTTTTGAAGAAAAAATATTGTTATTCAAAGTTCGTGTAAAGAATTTCTACAATTAAACTGCGTATGAGAACTGGGCTTGACTAGGCTCAAACCGGATTGATATATATATATATATATATATATATATATATATATATATATATATATAGAGAGAGAGAGAGAGAGAGAGAGAGAGAGAGGTACATGCAAACTGATGAAGACCGTGCTTGACCCTTCAATCAAAATTCGTGAACGGTTGAAAGTGAAATTTTTCATGCATTCTTTTGGGGTCAAGTTTACTACCATTGTCTGGAAGCCCAATGGACCCCGATTAATCCGGTTTGAGCCTAGTCAAGCCCAGTTCTCATACGCAGTTTAATTGTAGAAATTCTTTACACGAACTTTGAATAACAATATTTTTTCTTCAAAAACAATTTTTGAATATCATGTTTACATTGAAGAATACATGATTCTGCTGAAACCTTACTTTCTCGTTGATGTCCTTATCTTGGACTAAGACCAAGTATCACTAAGGTTCGGTCCAGCCGCCTGTGGGCATAAGAAATATCAAACATGTACGAATGCAAACCCATTTTGAATCCGAATACGGTCAGGCTTATGGCATCCACCAGCATCGTATCAATAATCAGTTTTGGACTTGGATATTAAATTATGCTGTTCGTGTCCAGCTCGCTAACTTGTTTGAGCCAAACCGAATATATATATATATATATATATATATATATATATATGTATATATATATATATGTATATGTATATATATATATATGTATATATATATATATATATATATATATATATGTTATCCTCAACGATTCACCGCAGCACCCGAAGAAACTGCGAATAATACATGACAAAGTTATCAAAATGATATGGTGGGAGCAGCTTAGATTAGGTATTTACGACAGTCTTCAAGAGTAGTAGTTGAGGGCATTATCTCTCATGGAATTCATCGTATTCAATCAAGATACCGATGAAAAACCCTGAATTTCTGAAATCAGTCGGGCCTACCATGAAGCACTATGCTTACCAATGTAAGGAGAAAGAAGCCACGGATCATAAGATTCTCTTATCTTTCTTGGTCTTTGTGTTTTCATATACCGACAAGCCATTTAGAAAGACTACTGACAAATCCTGCTTACATGCAGTTTTATTTTTCCTTTGTGAGAGTTTACATGAAGTTTCTACCTCATATATATATATACATGAAAACCAAATCCTCCCCGTTGCTTTTTGGTAGCCTGAAAAGCAATAGTCAGACCAGGCAACAGTTGTTGGCAAGATCCAATGACTATATATATATATATATATATATATATAATCCAGTTTGAATTATTTCCGTATTTTCTACTCTATTAAGTGACTTTTGATTGGAATTCTTTTGTTTATTTGCTCCTAGGGATGCTGTTGCACGACTGCATTTTGACAATAATCATTTTTTTTTCTTTTTCTCCTACAAGGTTTATCTGGAAGATCCCCTTGTTAAAGTTTGTTTAGTTTTACTCTTTTATTGTTACAATGGGGAGCCTGAAGCTGGCATGCATAGCCAAGTTAACTCATGTTATACGTATAGGAGGAAAATGTGACTGCTTACGAAACCCTAACAAGGGCCAGAGCACAACACAACGCATCTCTCCCAGGGCTGATAGATTCGTCAAGCTCTTGCTACCAATAAGAAATTCTCTTGTCTAACACAATAAAAGAAATAATCTAATTGGGTCCATTTCGATTAACTTACGGACAAATATTGAATCAAAATGTACCTCAAAAGAAGAATAAATGATTACTTATATTTCCCCGGCTTTCGTTATCCCTAATGACAAAATAGAATTATTTTAAGCCATTAATGATACAGTGATCGAGCTTTGGAATTTTTCACGCTGATATCTCTTTGTTCTTATTCGTCATTCCATTGATTGTAGTGCCCTACTCATATATTAAGTCCCCACTGTTTCTTCTCCCAGAATCAGTAGGTTTGGTCCGTAACACGAAAAGTGAAATACGGAAAATCTTGATTCCAAATAATTATCTAGTTTTATGATAACATGAAGAGTGCAATGTGTTGATCGAGAAGAAACCAGTTGAAGGTCTGAATCTCGTAAGCAACTAAACTTCCAGATATGACAGATCCTCAAGATGAAAAACAATCGGAACCAGCATTGTTGTTTATCAAAGAGAATGAGCACATCAGAGGAAAACCATATCGCCTCGAGTAAAATCGTTGTTTTATCATTACCATGGTCACTTTCATGGCATCTTCGTTTGTATCTATATCGATATAGATCGAGATATACAAGAAAACGTTAGTGCTTATAGCAAATTAATATAAAGATAACGCACAAAAACATTTACAGTATCTTAGCTAGTAGCCGTTCACAGCAGCAGCAGATCTTATTCTCATAACTGGCTTGCTTGATGGAGAAGAATGAAAAGGAGGAGGATGAAGGCCTTGGGGAAGTCTCACCACGTTACCCTCTCTAACAACACAAGTCTGCTTACAAGAAAAGTTCACCTTTCGCCTTACAGAAAACCCACCTTTAACATTCTTGATCTTGTGCTGCTGATAATCCACAGTATCTTTTGTGCACTCCAGCAAAGCTGCCATGAAAGGGTCTTCCTCATTATTCTTCACCGTTCTTCTTTTCTGGCTGCTGCTTCTTGAGCTTTTTGTTTGGTGAAAGGCACAAGGAGGGGGTGGCTTAATGGTAAGGCTGTGCCCTACGACCTTGTTGGGCACCATTTGACAAGGTGGTAGTGGTAGTTTAGGACCGTTACCTGAATCTGTAGGGCAGTATAATGAAAGACTTGGCCTTTGTTGGGGACGCGTCTTAGATATTCCTGGCACTTGTTCCCATGAGAAAGGAACACACCCTGGCGAGTTGAGCGAATGAATTTTGTTGCACTTCTGATCTTCTTTGGATGAGACATAGCTGTAAAAGAAGCTCATCTTTTTCTAGTTGTGGCTTTGATTAGAGGAAGATATTCAGGGTGGCCGATTTATAAGGGGAAATCACGATTCTAGGATGAAGCTCAGAGGGAGGGTGGGAAGAAGAAGGAAGATAATGATGGTGAAGATGATGGAGAAGATGAAGAGAAATCACACGGTTCACGCCTCGTAACTGAAATATATTCTTTCGTTCTTCGTGCGTCAGCTTGTGAGGGAAAGCCGACAGTCAGCCAACCCAACGTGAAGAGAGCCGCAGTCGTTTGGCCTCCTTCGCTTGTCTGCGTTCTTTTTCTCTGTCATCTTTCAAAGAAATCTAAGAAACGCAAGAAGAATTTGCATAAAAAACGTACCTAATGCATGCGTATTAAGGGAATGACAGCAGAAGCTCACTTATTGCTAAAAGTACCTTTGAATAATTCGGCAATTACCTACAAACTTCCAAAGAACAGCTAACAATTTGTATTTATCGTTGAAGAGGAAATGAACAGTTTGTATTTCTTAATGCAGATCAACATTCTATCCTGATTTAAAAGGAAGATTATTTAATTAGATTTGTATATGTCCCTTCAAATACTACACTTTCCTTGGTAAGACGGGTTAAATAGATTTTGTAGCTTTATTCACAACGTCATTTTCCCACTTTGGGGGTGTATTACATTAAGAAACTTTATGAGGATTGAAAGCATGGACTCACACGATATAGGTGAACCCATGGTACTGCTTTTGGTAACAATAGAGAGGCCCAAGCCAGACCTTTAATTTGTGAATCGACAGCCTAGAGAGATGAACTATCTCTCTATGTGCAGCGAACCTATGGTATGTTACAGTGCCTGATCTTTCGAGAGGTTCACATTCACCCACCGGAGATTGAGTTATTGGTGTGCTTTGCTCAGTGGTTTAAGGTTTTTATTTATTTTGGATATGTAATAAGTACTAGTATGTGACCCGCATTGGGTATGTTAGTGTGTCTATGTATAAGACGGATCACTAGGATCGGAGTTTGGTTCTTGTCTAGTTTGATTCGATTTGCTTATAGTTTGGGTTTGGAGCGGTTCATTAAGATTCGTTTGTTTTAGTAGGGTTTGAGAGGTCTTGTAAAATGAGTTCAACCATTAATAAAAATCACATCTTAGACAACAGGATCTTTTCGTCTTTTTCCTCTTTCATCTCCATTGCACGTAGAAAACTCCATCATCTGTTAGAGACTGGTAGGTTGATCCGTTGAGATCTCTGTCTCATGCAGAGTACTGGTCGTGTGAGATTGTGATGGATAAAGATTGTTCCATACATGTTTTATCCATTGCGCATTGAGGGGGGAATCACTCTGGGCCAGGGACACGACATGGTCCTTGATCAACCATGAAAAGAACTTCGGTTTGCTTTTAAAATTCTCAAAACTTTTTGTCATCTTCTTTGGTGTATGTTACGATATGCATGCATTGGGTGTGAATTAATTTGATTATGGCCAATTCTTTATATGTTTTTCTTTGAGAAATTACTCCCCATTTGTTTGTAAGAGCAGGACAATTTTGCAACCTTCTTGAAAAAATACCAATAACATGACTAAACGAATCGATGCAATTTTGGGCAGAATTCTAACTGTGCCAAACCTGTTAGGGTCAAGGTTTGGTAACAAAACAATAGTAGATCTTTTCTCTTTGGTACAGTAGAGGGAAAAGCCAGATGCCCCTGGGTATCGAACTCATGACGTTCAACTCATGTCGACCCCCTAGCCAGGTGAGCTACTACTCTTTGTGCAAGGAAACGATTAACGAAGGCAGACCGGAGACGATGAAGATTTATGCCAAGCAGCCAAACCCAGACCAACAAGGTAGTTGTGTGGGTTGAGGGTGTTTTGTTTGCTCGGGTTGCAAAGTTTGGATTCCAAATTATGAGTTTGGATTCTCCCTATGCTCAAGGTCCAAACTCAGTTTTATTTTAACTAGCTAAGTCACATCTAATGATCTGATTACCCAAGACGTTTGATTAAGATGTAGACTATATATTTCAATACATGGTAAACACTCTAAAAGAGGCATATCCTGAAAATTATTTACTCACCTGGTTATGGATTTGACTCACAAGTTGAAGGTCACGAGCTTGATACATACCTGGGGTGTGCATCTCGCTTTGGCCTCCCCATTGTACCAAAAGAAAAAGAAATACACATAACATCCGGTAGGATGCAATTTGCTAAGATGCATGTAGTTTAGCCCACTCGGCGTAAGATAAAGCTTGGTTTTTGGTTTTCGTATGTATTGTACATATATCTAAGGCAGATGGCAGAATCTCGAGAAGAAGAGAATCAATCCAATGCCAGTTGATTATTTTGCTTATTAATGAGTCGGTTGACCATTAAATTAAGTTCTTAGGTGATATTTAAACTTGTTTTAATGCATGTTAGTACTGTTATGTAGTATCTATTTAAGCTATTGAAATGAAATGAATTGGAAAGAGTTTTTCGTGAAGGCATTTTGTTGTGTTTGGAAGTATCTCTCTTCCCCTTTTCTCATATAAACTTGGATAACTTGGGTTTAATAGTGATTATGAGGTTCATTGTCCTTATTAGTCGCAGCTCTAACCGAGAATACCTTCAAGGCTATAAACCATTGCAAGCATAATGCCTAACAACTTTTGATTCGCATCAAGCTCTTGGATTCCTGTCATGTAGGGACATCTTTTTTCGGTGCTTTGATGTTTGCAGTTTTAGGGGTGGCAATTTCCTGTTGTAGACGTGTTTTATCTTGCGCCATTTTCTGTTCGTGTAGCATGTAAATGCAAACTCGACCTGATTTTTGGTGTTACTACTATATGGGGTCTTCAGATCCTGTTCGTGTTGGGCTTTTATGAAGGGCGTGAAAATTTGCCAGTAATGTCGTGTTTTAGGTCATCTTCATGTTAGGTTATTTTAGAATTATGTGAAAACAGGCCAACATGAATATGGTGTGTTCAGGTCTGTTTGGCTCGAGGCATCTTGTTAAATGGGGTTCTTTTAATGTTTGTTAAGCAGCTCCAAGCCTAATTTGTATTGCCAATTTGTCCACCCATTGATTTTCGTGTCGAAGTGCATGCCTGAATTTTATGACCCATTCTCTTTTAAGCAGGCCTTTCTTGAGAATTGAAGAAGTGTCAATTGAGCACCTGCCATGTTCCATTTAGCTATCCGGCAGAAATGCGTCACTCTGTGTCTCGTCGGGTCTGCCGGTCAGTCGAGACCTGGGAAGCAAATCCGGCAGTTCGAAACTATGGCTTAAAACTATACTCGTACCATCTTATATATGGTACAAGTTTGCCTATAGAGCTTCATTAATGCAACTACAGTTTGTCAAATATATCTTGCTTTTCTTTTTTTGCCTCCCTGCACAACAGCCCTCTACTTTGACCTTAAGGAATGTCGTCATCGTCCAATAGATGTGTGGTGTCGCCGGAGCCAAGACCCAAATACCAGTGACCAGTGGGTTCGATGTGCTGCTACCATGGGTTCGGTTTCATGTTTACTCTAACAAGCTTAATTTCATTCAAGCTTTGTCATTGTCCCAAATGCTATTATAACTTAATGAATGTGGATCGGTTGGTCGCAAGGCACCAGTTAGTACTTATCTTTGGCTCATTAACTCAGCTAGATTTTGCTGCAATACGTCGATATATCACATGCCGGCGTTGGCCGGGCCTTTTTTCTATCAACTTGATTCTAAATGTTCAAGCCAGTGGCAGATCTAGATTTTTTTTTGTGGGGCGAAGAAGTCGGTGGTTTTGCAATGGACTATGTATTATATTATATATAGGTCACGGTTAAAAGTAGCCTGTGAAATAGCCCACCGGCATTACTGTAAGTAATAGTTGGGTAAAGCTACGTTGCCGTGAACTGTTGAAAAGACCTTCACAAGCCATCGACGGGGATGCGTCTCTTTCTTAATTCTTCAAGTTTTTTGTGGGGCAAACTCCTGACAGCGTCTCAATATAGATCCACCTCTTTCTCTCTCTACCTCTCTCTCACAGACACGCACACGCACACGCACATCAGCTTCCCTTTTGGTCTCTCATATGTGTATGTGAAACCGATTATCATAAGAGGTTGTTGTTATCCAAATAATTAGTCAGACAGATAAAGCTGTTCCCAGTCCATATTTACGTCCTAAAGATTTAAAGCTCTTAGGTCTAGCCGACGCTCTGTGAAACCATGTTCATCTTGAAATTTAATTGCAGGCTTGCTGTTCTAAGAAAACTTGGAAGATGAAACGCGAAGCTGCACGATATACCCAATTGCAGTCCCTATTGAAATTGTCAAAGTAATGATATATATATATATATATATATATATATATATATATATATATATATATATATATATATATATAGAGAGAGAGAGAGAGAGAGAGAGAGAGAGTCTAGATTTAAGAAACCTGAAGAAATAGAGAACCATAAGAATTTCATCATATCTACCATCCAATTAACATTAACATGATCAATGATAAAAAATTTGAATTAAAAATGCCATTATACTTTATATTTTGCATCTAATGCACAATTAGATGCTTTCTATTTAATTATCTCAATCGTGGATCCCAAAAATCGAATGGCTGTAATAGATGTCTTGGTCACCCCATGGTAGCCAAAACTCACAATTTGCTTAAAATTCTCTGGCCGCACATTCTTCTTTTGACACACTACACCATATAATTAATGGCATATGGGGCCTTCAAATGAAAGAATGGCCTTCTCTATTTACTTAATGCCTCAATGTCCAGCAAGCTTTTGTCGATAAGGGGCCCAATATGATCCGATTCATTTCTAAATAGGGTCTGGAAAGACAGAATAAGTCAGACCAAGGCCCACCATAATTAGAATTGATGAACTGCTGCCACTGTGTGGTAGCATTCAGTGTCACCACGCTCAACTTGCAATACCGTGCTATCTCACTGATCTGATAGTATCATCTAGACAGCAGCATTTTGGACGTTTTGTCCACACCCACTTGCACAAAGCTATCTGCTTGACCTTAATTCACGTAAATTTGAATGTGCGCACCAGCGACCCTGAAGCTTCTACAAGCCTCTCATGCTTTGAGTCAAGCCGGTTTTACACAAGTCACCAAAACTAGTCGTCAGGGTGAATTTCGGCTGGATTTAAAGCTGACCAAGTTCACCCAGCCCAGACTGGCCTCGACAGGTTTTAAAACTGCAGAAGATGCTTAAGAAGTCTGATCAGTATCATGTGTCACGGAAGACAAAATCATAGATGTTGTACCAAAACAATGGAATCTTTCCTTGTTTCTTACGCTGACTATTCAGGCCTGAAAATAATTATGGCCCACCATTTTTTATGAAGTTGAGTAATGGGTCTTTATCATGAATTATTATCCTTGACATATTTCTAGGAAAGCAAAATCAAACCCAATAGTTTCTCTGCCAACCGATCAGCTATTGATTACTTCTGAATGTTTGAGTTTACAGAACTGCAGTGCCAAAATTTATGCGTCAATGGCCAGGAATGGTTTCAAGTGTTTACTGACAAACACTGAATAGACTGGCGTATCTAAAGCTATATCTGTCATTTATAAAACAAAGATAGATCTAGGATCTTATAATAGGAAAAGGAAAGGTTAATGTGTTACCTACCAAAGACTAATATCAATCTAGTGATCATATTCGCAACAGGTCTGTGATTATCTCATGTATGATCTCTGCTAAAATTGCGGATTCTACTTCGCAAACAATCCCTCTTCCGGGCCTAAAGTGAGTCCACTCATTGCTTTCTCTCCAGAGATCTGCTTGCAGTAATTTGGTTGTATTTGTTATGTCACCTGATGTTTTGCTCCATGCGCAAATCTGCTCACAGATGAATCTGGCAAGCTGCTCGGGGCCCAGAAACTGTTGAAAGATGCATGGCTGTAAAGAACTCGAATAAGTGGTTCTTCCTTTTCTTGTCTGGATGTCTACAACCTCTCTAACGTAGTCAAAGAGGAGTTGCCCGGTTTGATGCAGCAGTAGCTTGGTCTTCACAAACTGAGGAGATGAGCCATGACCAAATATATCCCTCAATTCTGAGTCTCCAAAGCCTTGTTTCTCTTCAATTGTGCGCATCAGGGTGTCCCACATAGTCCAGAAAAACACAGACTCTTCGGAAACTTTATTTTGTACCTTGAGGTTCTTATTTTGTTGGTTTTGTAATTCACCTTTCGCATCAAATTACCCATATAATGTTTCAGTTAGATTCATCAAAACAGAAAAAAGAATGGTGCAATTAAGCATAAAATTCAATCAAGGCATCAAGGAGAAACTCACTGTAGTTGTAGGATGATGAATTTTCACTTGTTGGTATCTTTAAAACTGACACGAGCCTAAGTTGTTTACTGTCACCCGTGACCTGTTCCAACAGACACTGCACAATGAATCACACACACACACAGATTCCTTAATTTTTTTTTTTACCTCTTCGTTCACAATGGAGTTGTTCAAGGCATTGACGGACTCAGAAGATGATGAGGCAGAAGAATATTTCGTCGAAAAGGGCTCGTCAGAATCACTGCTGAAAAACGATTCAAAGATTGTGCGTGCTCCCGAGGATGAAGATCCATCATCTTTGTGGTCCTTTCTTTCCGAATAATCATCTTTTTGGATCTTACCAGGAAAACGAAACTTATTCAATACATGCCTTATGATCCTAGAGATAGTGGCAGAATCAGATCTCTTCCCCTTCTTCAAACTCAATGACCTCTCTGGCTTGTAAAAAGACCAGCATCTGCTTTCAGCCTTGTCAAAGCTCCATCTTTTGAGTGTATAGCCGTGTTCAATGAGATATATATCAAGCATAAATGGCTCTTGATGCTCCTTTAGAAGCTCGCTAAGCCTTCTTCCTGAAATTGGTCTTGCATGAGACGCCATGAAAATTATATAGCACCCTTCCAGCTCAACGCAACCAAAGGAGAATTTGACAAGGGTGAACCAAACGGTCACAGACTGAACATTTCTGGTCGTGTTTGATCTGTGATGGAGGAGAAGAAAGGCCAGAAATGGCAACGTATGTGATGTCTGAATTACATTCTATCATAGTGATAGGCGAGAAGGATTTAACTCCTTAGTGAGACAAAGCAATTCAAGCCAAACAGCAAAAAGTCGATAGGCAGAATCAAAGGCAGTCAGAAGATTGCTTGCATTGGGCAGACTCATATATTTCATATTTATTGGTGTTTATGAGACCAATACGTGTGGCATTGATCCTCCCACAATTAATTCTTTCAGCCGCCTCTCTCTCTCTCATGATGATGACTGTCCCACCATCTTATGTCATGTACTACGAGCATACCAACAAAAAGGGTGGTGGTCTTATAATATGTTTCTTACTGCTCTGATAGTCAAATTTGGTTTAGCAAGAAAGGACCCTATGAAATCTATATGTTCTTTGTTTGTCAACTTGTCCAATCCATCTTCCACTCTGAGAAAAGGATTTTTCTTTTTTGAGGCTATGACAGACGAAACTTGGTTTTCATGCATGGATTCTTGATCGAGCGTTAATCCCGTGTCAGGTCTTATCAACAAACATCCAACAGTAAAACTCTTAAGAACTGTTAAAAATAATTAATTAGATATAACTATTGAAAAACTGAAGCTTATATCTTACTGACTGATTTAATCCAGGATTCTCTATAAATCAGGTTGAAATCGTGCTCTAAGAGATTTTGGATATCGGTTTTACACTAAGATTTCCTCCGTACCTGAGAACGATAGTTATGAACATAATTGTTTACAAATATTTAGAAAAGGAACTGCCTAAAGAATCAGCTATTCAGAAAAAGTTATTCGAGAGCCGGATTATGTGAATGCATTCAGTCCTCAACTTGCAGGGTTACGCATTTTAGTATGAATCAAGTCATGCTGTTTGCTTTATGAACTACTTTTATATACCATGGATGAAGATACCATCCAGCTACCTTTTAACCAACAACGATCATTTAAGTGATTATAGGACCAAGAGCTGTTTCGGAACATAATTGAATAAAATCGTCTGAAAATAGCATCTGAAAGTGTAGTAACTTCTGTAAGATTTACAAGTTTGCTCAAGTTTTTGGTGAATATTCTCATGTTACTCTTGCAATTCGCAAAGTTAGTGTAAGTTGGCCCTTAATTGATCTCTAGTCAACCAATTTGTTAATTCTAACATTCTCAGAGATGACCACCGGAACCACTACTAAGGTCAAGCTTTCTCCACAGTCTGTGAGGTTGACTGCTGGAGCTTTTAAAGGCCATTATAATCTATCCTGGGTCTCACACACGCAACTCTAATGGCCCATTTGCATCATGGAACTTTACGGAACTGAAAGCCTAAAACTTTGTGGACTGGGAGACAAAGCTCTATGTTACTGAGGGTTTCGTTTATAACACTCGAGGAGGTGCAAGTTTGATGCAAACCTGGGAAAAGTAGTTGCAACCCTTGAGTTGTTTTCAACTTTCCCATGCAAACATACGTTGTTTTTCTACTTAGGAATTGTAAGAGTAACTGGAATCCGAAATGCCAGTTCCGCACCAAATTTCCATCATGCAAACGGGCCCTAAAGGGGTATTTGATTACGAGGCTGAACCTTGTGGAACTATCAAACCCATCCCTAGGGGTGGGCTGTTGGTCAGTCTTGTGCCAAGGCTTGCGTTTGATTACAAAGCCAACTGGGCCTACAGTTCCAGTTCCATAGGCCAGGCATCATAGTTAAACGCCCCGTAAAGAAGCAATATCAAGTCCCATGGTTTCTTTATGAAACTTATTTGACCCTTTCTTGGCCTCTTTTCCTGTGCTTGACATTTAGTTCGTGGTGTAATGAAATTACTAAAAGGTTGTCTTTGCTAACAAGTTTCTTAAAAGAAAAGCAACCAGATATTCAGCATAGAACTCTCTATACATACAGTAACCGAGTTAAATGCCTTCATTGTTTCGATCACATACTCTTGCTGTTTGCAATCATTTATTGCTTAATTTTGCAGGAACAGCAGAACAGGATAAATCAAACGAACAAGGACAATAATTAAGCAGCCAGCTGGAAATGGAACCAAATTTATGGGATTTCCACAGGAGACATAGCATTGTGCAGCCACCTATCTTCAAATCTCTAACAAAAAGTAAGAAAAAAGTACAAATTAGAAATTAATGCAAGAAATTGGCCTGATAACAGAGATTGTGTTTAACAAATGAGTGCCAAGAACTTGCCATGATTGGGCTGGATTTTCATGTCGAAATTGTTTCGAAATTGAGTGTTAATATAGACTAATTTTAATAATTTGTGATATAATATGCACAATTAGTTCAGAATTTTGCTACAATTTATTTCTCAGAAATGGAATGCTAATGCTTTTAAATGTTTCTTATAATAAATTATTACTTTCTCCAAAACTTTCAAGCACGAAGGTAAAAGAAAATTTAACGTGACCATGGAGGAAAGTGCGCAAACTCTTGGTTCCAAGTCGTCAAAGACAGATATAGATCTAGTAATCTGGGAGATCATGATCTCGCACTAAACTAAGCATAATTGATAGTCTCCATGACGTGTGGGCGCAGAGCTGACAACAATAATGAGAACTTGCACTAGATCATGATTTCCTAGATCACCTGATCCGACCTCCTATAAGCTGAGTTGCCCAAATTACTCAAGTACCGGTTGAACCAATAGGATCAAAGTAAATAGAATAAACAGGTAGAAATAATTTAATAGAGACCAATGGCTTTCAGTCAGTCTAGCAGGTGATACTAGCTAATGCCCAACATTTGCGTAAGCCCCTATCGACAGATTTCAGCAAAAGTGAACTCGGAATCCCATTTTTTCTATTAGTGGCGGTAATCTTTAACCGTAAATCGTTGTTTTATACATAGATAATCATGTGTTTGTATATGTAACATCTGTGTGTGTGTGTGCATTTCCATGAGTATGTATATGTGTGTATGTGCACGGGGACAAGCGCATGTGTTTATAAGGCAAAACGCACTTCGTGTTAAAATATCTTTGAAGTCTCACTGACCATTGGCAAGATTAACAAGCAAAAAAAGTAAAACCCTTTTAGCAATGGACCATTGAATTGTGGGCGCTGGCATCCATAAAATGATAATAATAATAATATGACATAGTAAGGTGAACCAGAAAAAATAATATGGCATGGTAAGAATCAACTTGCAAATGTATTGTGTGTGATATCAGAAGCTTCACAAACAATGCCATTGCAAAGTTGCAGTATTACTATTACAAAGCAGATGCTTGGTGTGCCAACGCTTCACCAAACCTACGTCGATGCAAAGAAAATATTAAAATGGCAACTCTTTCACAACCGCGTGATAGGAGGGCCATAACCTCCAAAATCATCGAAAAGGAAACAAATCGGTAAGATTTTGGCTCCTTAGTTTCACTTCACCACCGATGGAAGCAAATGAGTTGTATCGCTGACCAAGTATCCTGCCAAACAGCTTTGAGTTTGTCATCAATGGTTCTCCTATGATGCAATTCCTTAAGTTCTTTGCGCATCTCCTCTCTTTGGTTGTTGAGCAGAGCAAGGTTCTCACTTCTCAGTTGATAAGGATAATGCGTTAATGAGAGAAGCTTGTTCTTCTCTGAGCTTGTTAAGTTCCTCTTCCAGACTGCAGCATCGCTCTTGGGCACAATGAAGAAGTTGATCTTTTGACTCGCACATATTTCCATTTGCCTTCATGAAAGCATTTCCCTTCAGCAAAACAATATTGCCAATACGAAAAATCAAATATGCAATAAGAATGGTATACCTAAAGAACCTGTGAACCTATATCCAGTGATGTGGGTGTAACTTGTTCAGAGCAACCCACAAACTCATAATTACAGGCATACACATCACCAATGCAAAAGAAATCTAGAAGCAACCACCAAAATGAGGAAACCATGTTTGTAAGACATCAAAAACATAAATTAAGAAAACGACTCTAAAGAGGAGCTACTAAAGAGAGACAAAAACATTTGACAGAGAACATATTAAACACCGATACAACTTGTGTGCAGACAACTAGGTCTTTGCACTCCCTTCTAGATTAAGGTTATGAAACCAGTTCTGGTTTTGGAATCAAGCAAGGTGAACAAAGCTCACATTTTTCTCATTGTTGTTTTGGAACACCACCCTTTCTAAGTGCATTAGTTGTGTACAGACAACTACGTTTGTATGATGATGTTGAAATCTTGAGTTGGGTGTTACATTGCATCACCAAAACAATCCCCATACACTAATACCAACAGTCTCTTAGATTCAGCAATTTATGCATGCCATGCCTTTTTATGTCTGAGTGCTCCCAAAGAGAGCCTAGCACATTCCATATTTTGCAATCCAAATCCAAGATGACAAACTGAAATAGGTTAGAGAAGTCTCCAATGTGACTAAAGCACTCAGAACGGATTGGGTAGATGAATGTAAGTCACATGTCGTGCAGTATATGCCCAATAGATCCAATATAACCGAGCTCAGCTACCTGCTTATATTTGATGCTAGTCTGATTATTAGAGGAAATCTGTGATTGCCTGTTGAAAAATGAATCCAAAAAAGAAAAGAAATAAAGAACATATGAAATTATAAAGAAACAAATGTGATTTTTCATTCACCTGTTCAAGATAAATCAACTCTAATGTTACCTATACGACTAGCATAAAAAATGGGAAGAATGACAAACTTTTTTGGAAATTTCATGCATTCCCACATTCAACTACCGGTACTGCCATATGCTGTGATATGGAAAATTCATCACAAATAAACACACAAGCATATTAAAATCGTCATTTAATGCCCTTTAGTTCATTTCAGACGCCTAGATCAAAATCTTTCATATTTGATTTGACTTCGGAATAAGAGCTCACTATAATGGTTAACCGCATATTTCACCCGAGTTCTGCAATTTGAAAAGAATGAACAAAACTAATTGGAAAGCGACTTTCTAGCAACCAACTCAACAAACCGCATGTTATCCTGTACATAGGATTTGACCACTCTTAAACAAACCAACATAAATTTGTAGAGCCCAGAGTTTCTAGTCATAAAGCAACAACAAAAATGGGTAGTCAAGAGACTCAAGACACATCCAAGTTCACAGCTCATGAGCAAGTTCCCTTGAAGCATGTTCTTTAAGAACAAGAAAGGAAGTGCATGAAGCACTATCATGCCTACACACCTTTCGAGAGAAAAAATGATATCATTGCCAGAACTTTGTTCCCCTCTTTTTAGATTTGTGTTCAGCTAAACGTCCTACAATTAGATAGACTGAAAACAAGAAAAAGAAAGAATTTAAAATGTATAGTTTGTTGTTTTAAACCTAAACGTCCTCACCTTTATGGCGGCTGCTGCCTTCTCTAAACACAATCCTAAGTATTATTTATAGCTTTAATCTAACTTGAATAACCAAAACACCCTTATTAATAAAATAGAAATACAAATGGAGCAGGAAAGTTATACGGGCCCAGACTATATAGATGTTGTGACCCAATTTATATTTAATTCTCTAACACTCTCCCTCAAGTTGGGTGGAATATGTTGATTATCAACTTGATCAATGTATTCTCAAGTTGGCTGATGTTAACTACTTCAATGAGAAAATTAGTTCTTTGGTTTAATTTCTGACTTGCTATTTTTTCTCTTATAAAGTGGCAGTCAATTTTCATATACTTCGTTCTTTCGTGATATTAAGAATTGCAAGTCACGTGTATAGTTACACTATTGTGATTGTATAAGGATATAGGGTGTACAAACTCAAATCCCTCACTGACCAAAGAAGCTATCCACTTTCCTTAGCTTTGTATTCAGCCTCTACAATAGATCTAGTAACCACTGTCTATTTTTTATTAACCAACGATCATTTAACGAACCAGCCCAATCTGCATCAAAATAAACTTCTATATTAAATTGACAGGATTTTGAATATAAAAGACCCAATCCTTAGTAGATTTTAAATATCTTAGGATTCGTTAGATATCATCCATATAGTTTTTCGTTGGGGGAATGCATAAATCTACTTACAACTCCAACATTATACATAATATCAAGACATGCGATAGTAAAGTAGATCAACTTCTCTACCAATTTCTGATATTTGCAGATATGTCAGAATTCTTCATTATCCCTAAGTCATAATTTGTGATTCATCTCCATAGTACTATCACATTTTTGCAATCAATCATATTTGTTTCCTTCAGAAGATCAATAGTGTATTTTCTTTGAGTTAGGAAAATACCTTCGTCGGAGTATAACACCAGAATTCCCAAGAAGTAATGTAGTATGCCCAAGTCCTTTAATTTAAATAATCGATGAAGGTTCTTTTCAATCTTGATACTTCTTTAGTATCATCACTTGTCACAATAATATCATCCATATATACAAGTAGAATGAATAATTCTTTCTTAAAGAATAGTGTGTGGTCATTAATACTCCTCCGGTATCCCATGTTGCACACTTCTTCACTGATTTTTTTAAATCATGCCATAGGGGATTGTTTTAGCTCATAGATAGCTTTATTTAGCATGCAAACTTTTCCTTCACGAGTTTTACAGTTTATTACAGGTGGTAACTCCATGTATACTTCTTCGCTTAGGTTTCCTTATAGAAATGTGTTTTTTACGTTCAGTTGCTATAGACCCATATAATTGTCATACTAAGAATCACTATGATGAAAGTCAATTTAGCTGCAGGAGCAAATATTTTATTGTAGTCAATCTCATAAACCTTCAGCAATAAGTCTAACCTTATATCTTTCAAGTGTTCAATCAACCTTAAGATTTAATGGTATACATTCCTTTGCAGCCCACTGTATTTTTGTTGGAAGGAAGATCTATAATGGTCTAGGTTTTGTTCTTCGTAAGTGCTTCTAATTCAGTTTTCATCAGAGCTCTCAAAGAGGAACACCAGTTAGCGATACACTTTTATTTACGATTCAAAATTGTATATATATAATGGATTTTCTAATTTCTAAGAAATATCAAAAAACACAACCACTTTCTTAATAAATATGAATCAAACTAAATAAACAAATTCTACTTAAAACTTCTAAGAAAACAAACAATAAATTTCATGTGACACATGGATATTGAATTGTTAACATTAAATTAGAAAACAAAAACATAAATGTAACAAAGTTATTCTAAGCATTAAGCAAAAAAAATAAAAGAAACAAATATATAACTACTTATTTAATCAAGTATGGTAAATATAGTAATATGGTGTCGCCAAGCTTGACCCCTTTAATTTAAAAACAAAAATACTTATACCAAAAAAAAATCTGGCTTCAACAAAATGCTCACTTTTTTTTTTATAGAACCGACACACCTATTGGAGTTGTCGAAGAGCTTCAACCCGCTCTGATACCATATATATTGGGCCGCCTGATCAATTTATCGGAGCCGACAATGATGTTAGGTTGTGGTTATGATTTGAGGAAAATGAATGTCATGTCTCTCGGTTCTTGTCTCTTTCTTTTTACCTTTGTTTTCTCTTTCCCACACGAGAAATATAATGCATGTGACCTTTTCAAAACAAAATGGTTTTTACTAACCTTTATACTTTCAAAAATACAACTCATCCTTTTTCATGCATTTCTTCATAACTGATCCTTCTTTACGAATTTCATTGTTGGTGTTAGTAATGAGGTGGATAGTAGCCACCCACACGAGTTACATTAAAACCACCACATATTTTCGCAAGTGATATGTCTATTATGAGGTTTGTTACTGCTCTTCCTCCTCTCACCTTTCCGTCAGATGGCGACGGTTTTACTCCTTCGCCCGTCCCTTTTTTCTTCCACCTCGATTCTCATCCTTCCTCTCCTACAAACCCGTCTAACTCCATCTCCCCACTCCGGTCTCCCCTCCGATCTTCAGATGGTCTACTATGAGGAGCTTTCTATCTTCACAAGAGCTTCGTCGTCGTCCTCTTCTGGCACTCCTGATAAAGCTCGAATGCTGGCAGAAAGGGTATTCACCTTTAATCATCACCCCTATCGTTCTCATCACGTCAATCTGTTCCATAATTATCTATTGCATGACGGTCTGCTCGTGTTATGCAGCTGCCCTTCCCATTAGATAGCCTTTATGCAGATCCAGATCGCAAGGCATGCTCTCTCTCTCTCTCTCTCTCTCTCTCTCTCTCTCTCTCTCTCTCTCTCTCTCTCTCTCTCTCTCTATGTATGTGATTGCAGGTTTATATTTGCCGGCATGTGTCTTTTATGATTAAGAATTATCAAACATTATTCAGGCATATGACACTATTGGATTGTACTTTGGTTTGGCGCGCACATTCTTGAATCCGTCCAGTGTAAACTTATCATAATTTGTATACATCAATTGGCCTGATTAAAGCTTTAGGGTTGTGACAGCATTTTCTACTTGGACTTAGTTGACATCTATCATGACATAAGCTAAGGTATTCTCAAGACTCGACTCTATGCGAAATGCTTTGAAGAATTACACAATTTCTGCAACACCCGATGATCGCAGCAGTATCTTGCAGCAGGTATGTATTAGCAAACTACCAATTTAATACTAATAACTCCTATCATGATTTTCCTATGAGCTTGGTCGTTATAACAAGCTAATCGATTTTCTCATTGTTTGTTCAAGGGCGGTATGTTTATCTTCAAAGGAAAACAATTGATCTACGCCAGGAAAGATGAAGGAACTGGTGATCATGCTCCATAGGACGTTCCGAACCTCTGCTGCAAAGCCCCTGCTGCATGACATTTCTGTCTCCGGCGTTCTCTTTGGCCGCTACTTAATGTTTCCTCACGACTTCTTTTGGTGCTGCTTGCAATTCCTTCGAGGAGCTTCTGTATTACTTGGCTGATTGTATCTATATTAGATGGGCACCATGTACCAAACTTAAAAAGAAATTTGGACATATAAATAATGATGTCAATAAATCTATGAATTATGACATGATATCCTTTTTAGTAGATGAAAAATGTTGGCTGATATTTTTTTTCTTGGGCATAAAGGATCTCCCTCCATGCTAGCAGTTAACTGCAAAGTTTTTTCTCCTACTAAATAGAGTTGGCTACATAGATTTTTTTATTTTTACATAGCTCAACCACGTGCCATGCTAGCAGCTAACTCAATCATTATCTATTATTTCTTTCTAACACTTTTGTGACCTTCCTCTTTTTTTAAAATTTTTAAAATCTAGTTTCTCATATCCTTTTATGATATCTTTTTTTTTCTTCCTTTTGTCTTTTTATACGTTCAAATCATTTTAAATGATTTTCTTTCATTTTATATCTATTGGTGTCACTCCCATTTGTTTCCAATAACCTTCATTATGTATCCAGTCTTTCCATGTGTAAACAGTCATCCATCTCAACATTTTATTTCTGTCATAGGCACCTTTTGTACATGTTTAAACTTAACTGCCTAATACTTAGAATCATAAAATAATAGCAGGTTAAATTATTACTCTATAATATATTTACCTTTCAACTTTAATAATATCTTCTTATCACATAAAGTAGTTAATACACATCTTTATTTTAACCAACCTTCATTAATTCTATATGTAACATCTTCATCAATTTTTTTATTACTCTAAAAAACTAGTCTTAGATATTTAAAACTTTTCTTACAAGAGATACAATGTGTGTCAATCTTAATTTCTACGCATTTGAAGTAACCAAATGATCAAACTTGTATTCATATAATATGTCTTTGTTCTACTAAGTCGGAAGCCTTTACTTTCTAATGTTTCTCTCCATAATTCTAATTTTCTATTAACTTTTTCCTTAGACTCAATCACTATTACAATGTTATTTACGGATAACATATGCCAACAAACTTTATCTTGAATATATTTTGCTAACTCATCACTGATCAAGATAAATACATATAGACTTAAATATGATGCAATATTAACCTCAAAGAAATTTGTTATTCGTTCATGGTCCTACCACAGATTTGTGAACTATCATACATGTCTCTTATAAAATTGATGCATGTCAATGCGATACTTCTTTTTTTCAAAGTTCTCTAAAGAATATCTCATTGCATTGTCTATAAATATATCATATATAGTGAAAAAAATTAAAATTTTCTCACCTTTCTCATTTAAATTTGTAAAACTATAGTTTTCATAAATACCTTGATATCTTAATGTCTCTTTAACGATATATCTATTTAGTTCTCCTCCTAAACAAATCAACCTCTCTTTGAGAAATTCTTTGAATTATCTTATCTAATTCCTCACAAAATACCTTGTTTATGTTATCTTCTTATCCTACTTGGGGTGCATAAGCACAACTATATTTAAAGCATATACTCCTAACACTAATTTTATTATCATAATTCAATCACTATATATATGTATATTTATTATACTATAATTTAAATATTTATTTATAATAATACCAACTCTGTTTCAAGCATTTTCTTTTCTAGAGTACCATAATTTAAAACATGTATTCTCGGTATCTTTTATTTTTTCTCCAACCAACTTTGTTTCTTATAAACATAATATGAATCGTTCTCCTAATAATTAGTTGTTATTATTTATTTATAGCTACTAATAATGACCTTCTAAATGCAGCATAAGGAGTGCTCATCAACTTCATATTGTAATAATAATTAGTTATTACAAATCAAGTTTAGGATGGTAGAGAACTTCATATTATAGAAGAGGAACTAAAGTACAGAGGTGGCAGCTTAGTAGAATTATTGTAAAAACAGAAAGTTCTGGTAACATAAGAAACTATAGCTACCATTTATTTATTGACACCACTTACCACTTCCTGTCAGTTAGGGGGGTTCACGGTTTGGCTTGGTTCTAGCCTCAACCTCGAACCAAACAACTAGGTTTGGTTCTCAACTTCTAGAGAACCAATTCGTTCTATGGCCAGAACTGAGCCAAACCGAACCACTGGTTTTTGGTTTGATTTGGTTTTGGTCTACGGTTCTACAAACATATATATATTCATGTATATAAGGTTACAAAGCTTATATAGATAAACATATAAACTTATAAGGTTACAAAACTTATATATCTTGTTCAATTCGGTTCCAACATTGGAACTGCGAACCGAACTGCTAGAGTTTTTTCCAACCAAAGCTGAACTGAACCAAACCGTCGGTTCGACTAGAGTATCTCCCAATGTATCTAGCAACCCTATTAATTTACTAGTCAATGTTTCAATATTTTAAGTATCAATACGAATCTTATTTCTAGGACTAACTTTCTTATGCTTGAATATGTTCATGCTGCAATTTGTTTACTATATTCAGACGATAATGCAACAAGACCCACACCCGAATCTTATTATTTAAGATTAGCTTCTTTACCTCTACATTTAAACATATTGAAAATGAGGATACCCAATCTATAATTTAAAGGATTAACTTCTTTACCCACTATGATGCGAGAATCTTTTCTTAAGATATAGAGTGTCTTGCTTATTTTTCATTGTATTCGAAATTAACAATGCATTGCTAAGAAGAGACTATTCTTGTTAAGAAGAGATGCACCAACACAATACTCATCTTGTCTAGAATCCATGATATATAAATATGACACAAATTGTTGAAAACCTAATGCAATCCTCCTTTATCCACCATGCAAGGATAATCCCTTACATGTGTGGAGTGTTTCTAAATTTCTCCTTAAATACAACAAATTCAGTATTTGTATCTATGTGCCGCATAATCAATTTCCTTGTCAAAATCTTGCAGGTTTATGTTTCCTCTCCTTTCTGTTGTTGCCTGCAAATGCTGCTTTACTATGAATTTAAGATCAAGATCATATGTTGTATTCATTGAGATTGGCTAAGTAAAAAGTTAAGCTTCCTAATCAATGTTGTCGAAGAGGTGTCAAAGTGAGGCTACTTAAGTGTCAACGACTGGAAGGAAATGAATCACATAAATCAGGTAACTTCAGTCTAGAGGACATAGAGTCGGAAATGCAGTAAAACAGAGCAATAGCACCCCCTAATGATACATTTTCTTGTTCCCCTTCTAACACATCTTCCTCTTCTTTGTACCATCAACAAGAACTTTATTTTTTCTGCAATCATTTCATTAAAATAGTAGAGCAAATCGATAGTTTTACTCCTTTTGCATCTTTATTTCTACTATAGTAAACAAGCTCGTGACAAGACATGTTGCAAGCCACCAGAAATGAGATCGTAGGTATGCTCTTGTAAATTGCTGATAATGAAACTGAATTCATTATTGAAGAACTCGATGTTTAGGTATCTCGCATCAGCACAGGATAGAGGTTGAATTTGATATTTTATCCGCCAAGCACCAGCTCTTTAAAAACTAGAATGCTATGTAATGCACTTTCAAACTCAGCTTCTTGTAGAGCAATAGTGAAGCGGCAATATCCCGAAACTCCAGTCCATGAACTGCTGTTGATGCATAGTCCCGTGGCTTTGAGGATAGCCTCCCTGATGTTTGATTCGCCAAGTATGATGCAGGTGTTGGTATCATCCGCCGAACCAATTGCTTTCACGGATTTGCCGAGGTAGGCAGACGGCTTTGCCATGACAGATGCTCCGCAGGAGCAATCCAAGACATCCCATCCACATTGTTCCAGTGTCTATTACAGTTCACGGGCCCAACAAAGTCAGAAAAGAACATGGTGAAGACAAGTAACCATTGCTATTAGCCTATAACAACGTAGACCAATAAAAAAAGCCTAGAATTATGATATTCAATTGCATGTAAGCATAAGAACTAATATACCTCTTTTAAACGACCTGCTCTCATCTTCAGAACTGCTTTTTGTTCCGCAATTGCCTCCGATAAACTCGTCGCATTCTGGTATCTCATCCCCAGCAACTTTCTTATGGCATATCTGAGAGTACTATGTGGCTTGCTTAAGCCTGGGAAACTGTGGAATAGTTCAATCAGAAGAGGATCATTCATGGCCAAGAAACCGAAGTCAATCCCCCCGCTCAGCATCCCAGATGAGAATCCACCAAGCAGACAAACAGAGAAACTTTGATTATCCTTGAGGTTTGATAATATTCCATTCATGTTCCAGCTTCTGCAATGCTCATTATTAGATTCCAAACCAGAGAATGAAGTGTCTATTACCACTCTGGCTCCAAATTTTGCACAAATTGAAAGGACTTCTCTCATTTCTTCGTCGCTATAAATGGAACCTGTAGGGCTCACTGTTGGACCCGAAACATATACCCAAGGTTTGGTTGCAGTTCTTAAGAAGTTGCTCAGGATCTCGTCAGTAAGCTTGAAGCCATTGTCTACTGTCGTGGGGATCGTCACAACATTAGCTTTCATAAACCTTGCTGCAGACACATAATTTCCATTAGAACCAGCAGGAAAAAACAGGGTTCCACCCTCTTCTATGTTGCATAGGATCAACTTATTGAATAAGGCAAGTGGGCAATCCCCGTAAACCAACTCCATGGTACTTTGAACCTCAAAACCATAGGCGTCCTTCATAAATAGTTGAATCCCAGTAGTAACATCAGTCTCTTGGTCCGTGATGTTCTGCCTTGCAAAGCTTTCAAACATGGCACCTTTTACAGCCAGGGGAATTGGCAACGAACAATGATCGACATCCATGTGAATAAGTGGTGAATCCCTTGTTATAGACGCAGAGAGCTCAGCATCACTGAAGGCTGCAATTGCTGACTTTGCAAATCCAATCATCTCAGTCGAGTTCTTCTTTGAGTATTCCCTCTGAGTAGAGGAGGTAACAACAAGAAAAGGACTGTCAGAACGCCTTTGTGGTACTATTGACGAGATACTATGGCTTCTTTCCAAAATCAAAGAACATTAGGTACCGAAGATGATACTCCAAAGAAATTTTTTGAACAGGGAAGTTAGTGATGAGAGTATGCTGTATGTCCCCATAGGGCCGTGTTTCAGCACAAGAAAACCGAAGAGTTCGGTACCTGTAAAGTGTGGTGACGGTCGGCAAGCTGAAAGGCTAAAAGCTCGTGGAAAAGGCAGCCATAAAAATACTGGCTAAATAAAGCTGTGTGACCTGAAAGTAACTCGACCGTCTTAGACAAGGCACTGAAGATACTTTCCTCCTCAGAGATGACAAAGGCTACTTCCAAGTCCGAATATACCTGAAATTTAGTTTGAATTCACCAGAAAATAATCAAAATAAAACAAAATTACTAATGTTTGGATAATTATGAACCCTAGAGATACCTTGTTTTTAACAAGGCCACAGAAAATTGCTGCATGTGAGGGTAAGACGTTGCTGGCAAGGTATTTCAGAACCCCATTAGAACCAGGAAGACTGGAAAGCTCGAGATGATCAGATATGTCTAGGAAAAGTCGCGAACCAATCTCCCTTGTTGTCTCTAGCAGTTGTTCAAAGGAGGTACTTGTAACAACCTCAAACTCTGCCATACCAGTGATTACGACTTGTGGCTTCAACTTCTTGACCAACTCAATCAAAAGATCTGATTGGCGTGGAGCTTCAATGACCGTGATCACATCTTCTTCAGGCTTGTCAACAGATGCGCAGTTTGTGCCCTGACAAAAGTATGATGCATGGGTAACTAGGAAATGAAGCATGCACGGATAATAATCTATTCTCCTTTACTTCAGAACTTCAGCTCAAATTCCTATCTTGGAATCAAAGACTTGACTACTCATGAGGAAGAACTTTACATTCTGGATTATTATGGAAATAAAACTAATTTCAGTAAATTATATAGTTGCATCAAAGAAAGGAAAACCCAAATATAATGGATATTTTTATTATCGGGAAGAAGAAAGTTGATTCACATAGATAAATCAAACATAATAAGATCCTGCCTTCAGGACTCTACGAAACAGGATAGACTAGGTGGTTGACACAAGAAACTTAAGATGGAGGAAATCACAAATTTGATGCTTTAAGAGGGAACATCTTCATTTGTTTCACACCCACGAGGGCATGGCTCCATCCTCAACCATGACATGCAGGCGGTTTCCTTCATAACTAGGGTGCTTCATAAGCTAGGAATGCTCCTCTGCCTAGTTGTCTACCGTAAAACATCTCACACAAGTGAAATTGGCTCCATGAATGCCACGATCAATGACAGGGACATCCCACTTTGAACCCCAAAGTGTCACTATTTTCAACAAAAATCAAGTATAGCATGAAAACTTATTCTCTTTAAAATTTGCAAAAGTCTATTGGACTCCCAGGTGATAATTTTGTTTAAACATTTTCATATAATGGCTAGTTGAGGAACTGCAAGACAAGTGCTATATGTATTATAATAATAAACTAATAAAGTGTGCGTTTCAAATTGGACAAGAACAAGGCCATGATTTACCTCTATCGCCAAGGATGTCATCCATTTTTTTGGCAAGTGCCTGGTCAAATGTTGGTCTACAATGGCTAGGCGGGGAGAGAACAGTCGAAGAACATTCTCGATCACCACAGACCTTGTTGGAAATATGACAACATTCTGACATTTCACCAAAACAGATGCATTAGAACATCATAAATATTAAATGATTGTGTCACCAACAAAACTAATTCAATTAAAATTATTTGATGTGCTTCGTTTTTGCAACTTGATGTAAACACTTCAGGATAAGTGTGTGACACAAAAGTTGCAAATTTGACAGCGTGACCCAATTTGAATTCCATGAAACAACACAAAATGTAATTATTGCTACTTTAAAGCTTCTTTGTCACATAATCACTAAGCTACTGCTGACAACTGAAGAAGTATTACTTGATAGTTCTGGTCATTTCCTACTTTAAAAATTAGTGTGTTGAAAAAATGAATGAAGAAAATTAAAACATTTCTTGCAAGAAGATAAAAACTTCTCAGTGTGTTTTAGGATTTGAAGAACTTTCATGTTCAGAAGCTTAGTACCAAATATGATTCAAGTGGGGAGCTACCTAAAGAAGACATAGGAATCAAAAAATCCCTATCAACCTAATCAGCATTAAGCATCTATCAACAACCTAAGTAAACAAGCAAAAGAGAAAGAAAAAAAACAGAAGATTGCTAGTTTAAACTCTCACATCCATGTCTAGCGGAATATGATGGTATCTTCGCATGAAACCCGCAATAAGTTTGCGGAACTGTATGCTTCCAGATGGAGGTTCATAGGGCATAAACAAGTTATGCTTTAGAATTGTTGCAAGATAAGCTAGAAAAGGAATCTTCTCATCAGCCACAGACTCATCCTCAAAAGATAAATCCACAGAATTGCTAATGTCTCCAAAACCATTCTTGAGAAAATCAAAAATTTTCTTGACCTGTCAATCAGGAAACAGTGTTAGCTCCCTTTGCGTTCACACAACCTGTTAATAAGGTTCAAGTAAACTACTTGCCTGATTCGGTTGGCGCAGTTGGCAACTGTAAACAGATAAGGCATGTGAAATGGGGCCTCCAGATTTTCCATATGCCCAGGCTGTTCGTGCACAGATAGGTTGATTTCCAACAAGACCCATGAAAAATTCAAAACGATGGTGACTATTCTTCTCAATCTCAACCAGAGCTGAAATATCTGTATCAGCAGCCTAGGAAATACAATTTCAAGTTAATTCTCATCTAGCTTGCACTTAATTAAGACAAGAAAGTCATGTTCATAACAATCTACTGAGTATTGCATAAGTATCACATTGGGCTCACACTGGATGGAGAAACCCCTATCAATGTAGTAATACCTGGATGACTTTTGTCTGCCAAAGTTTTGTAATGCGAAAACCTCTTCGTTCAAACAGCCTTTTACAAACACCTTGTCCTGGACGCCCTCCAATGTTAAAGACCATAATTCCTGCTGGCTTGATGACTGCTATTCCCTCTTCAACAGCCCTTGCAATCAAACCTAGCCCAAATTGGTCCTCCACAAATCCCTATAAAAGGATGTAGATTTAGTGCATGCTTCCAGATGTGCATCATGGGTTAAATTCAAGATATACGAAATCCAGCAAGCATACAAGAATTGCAATAAAACTAGGAAACATTAAATCAGTAATACAGCTCTTTCAAGAAAAGACTAACCGCTTTTCCTTTGTGGTTTAACATCATATACTGTAAAACTAACAAAAGGAGAAGCGGCGTTACTACCTACTTAATATTATCTAAACCCCATGACCATGCTAGTTAACTAAATTATTTACATGTAAATGAGTGGGAGGCAATACAAATTAAAAAGCAAGCATCTTGCATTGGCAACCGTTAACAACCACTGATCATTCTTTCTTGGGGTGCAAAGCAGACATGAATTATCAAGTGAAGTGGTGCATAACGAATGGACACCACAGAAACATACTAATACTCAAGACAGCTGCAGTTACAAATTTTACAACGGTGGGAAATTGGGAGGATAAGTTGGATAGGAGTTAATGTCCCAGCATGGACACATGCGCACACATATTTACAAACATATTATCTAGAGAATGATAAACACATGGTGGGAAGAAGCAAGTATGTTTTTACGTACCCAAACTTTGCAACAGAAACCATTAAGAAGCTCCCAAAACGCATACACATATATGCACAGACTCATGCACTAACACATGCAAGCGCACAAAAGGCACATGTATATCTGTGATGCATGTGTCCGTGAATGCATGGGAGAAAACATTTACCTGAAATGCGAGATGAGAAAGAATAAGGAACTGGTGATTTTTTCTTACCTGAAGTGCACAGTAATTACTCAATGAATAGAGAAACTCTTCACTAGCATTTTCAGTTATCATCTTTGACATGGCCTCTGGATTTGGGTTCAGTATCTGGAGAGGTTAAAAAAAGGTTTTCAGATTGTTGGGAAGCTGTCCAAGAACTTGCAGAATTTGAAAAAAGTAGATACCAACGAATCAAGAGACAGATCTAATGCCAGAGGTAAGCTAAAAACCCATTTATTCACTGAAAAGCACAAGCCACATTACCTGGGGTATGCATCCCACAATCCGATCAAGTTCTATTCCATGATCTCTACAATAAGCCAATAAATCTGACTCATAGAACTCCACCCTATCGAGCAAAGTTTTCCCCTCACTGTCATATATAGGATTTCCCTTGTCGTCCAAGGCATTCAGGTACAAATTTATCCATGCAACTTTAACTGCCCTTGGATTTATGTCAAGGCCATATACCTGTCAACAAACCATTTCAGTGCTTCCATGAACACTCTGAAAGTGTATATAGACAGAATCAACTACATTAAAACATAGAAAATATTTCAATCCTCAAATGCCCAGAAAGCCACTGGACGTAAATAGCACCCGTTGCAATAAGCTACAAAGTTACCACAGTTTCTTTCAGCAAGATGCACTAAAACAAAAAAAGGTCCAAGAGGAACAAGACGGACCTTGGAAGGAGACCACTTCTCAGCAAGTGCAATAGAGATCCAACCATTTCCACAACCAAGCTCTGCTACAATCTTGTCCTTAAAAATAGAATCAGGATGTCTGTTGATTCCCTCGTAGAAAGTAAAGGACCAATCTTCTGGAATAAAAATGCTAGGTATCTCCAACATCGTCAGTTTTTTCTGTTCCTGGAGCCCTAAGAATCAAGAAAAACATGTGTGAAGCATAAGAATTGCTTAGATAATCAATCCATAGATGCTATTGCAGAACTCCAGGCCATTGAAGCACCTGGATCAGGCGTCATATAAACTTATAATCTATAAACAATTAGAAGCAGGGGGCAAAGCAATCGAGTTGCACGAAAAAACAAAGATTATCAAGTTCGCAACACCTTCAAGTTCAACATGCGTCCGTCTGACTTTTCTTTGCTCGAACCAGCCAAAAGATCTATGACCACATCAAAACCATCGGCAGAACTATGACTGGCACACTAATTTCTTCCAGTTAAAGTTTTCTCACAAAAAGGAAAACAACAATAAAGCGAAACTGGAGATATGCAGGCCAACCAGGGAAAGGGAGGCGAGAAATACTAACTCAACAGAGGTTTCGATCTGCCCATCTATCTAGAACAGTGAGACGGGTATTTTCATCTGCAACTGTACCTTTCCAACTTATTGCATAAGTACATGAATTAAGACTCCTTGTTGACGCACTAGAATTGCATCCATAATTTCAAAAAAACAACATCAGAATTCATCTCTTCGTTTCATCACCTAACGCATTGATTGTTGGATTAAGTCAATATTGTTGAGAATCAAGAACACCATTATTACTTTTCATCTGTTTCCAGAGAAATTTCCATCCATTTGCGATACGAAACAGCATTCAGTGAGACCTAAAAGAAGTAAAGGCCAAGGCGAGAACAAGAAGAATAAAGAGAATCGACCCACCTTGGTGATCAGAGAGGACAACGTCGTGAATGCGGAAATGGTAGGTGGCAAAGCATCGGGAGGATTCGTCCTTAGATACGGCGAAGCGATCCTGGAGAGCGGCCAGGAAAACTCGAGTCTGTGCGCGAGTGGCCGGAGACTCGAGCCTCTCCAAGACCGTCTTGAAGGCGTTGTATGCAGCGTCTCCGGACGGCTCACACTGCCTCAAGAACTCATCTACATCAATCTCTGCAATACCCATCGTTTCCCAATTCACTATTTTCGCCTTCCGTGAGTAAACACGAGAGACGTCCTCGGATCGGAGAGAGAGAGAGAGAGAGAGAGAGAGAGAGAGAGAGGAAGAGACTATGTTAGGTGGGGGTGAGACTTATCGACTTATCGTTCATTCGAATACCTTGAAAAGCGTGGAGAGACAGAGAGAGACGATTGTTACCGCATCATACATATAGAGAGAGATAAATACACAGAGAGAGAGAAAGTTAGCAGTTGAAATTCTCATAACGTAAAATGTTGAGAGAGAGAGAGAGGCGCTATGATTGTTCCGCATCATACATATAAATAGAGATGGAGATAGACAGAGAGGGAGAGAAAATAGCAGTTAAAATCGCGATCTTAGAACGTCAAATGTTGATAGTTTACGTTTTTCAAGATTCTGGCGAAGTTGCCACTGACAAAATTGGTACTTGCTTAGAGATTTCAAATATGTCAACACTCAAGAAAAACCATACGAGTCTATGTTGAAGTTAACGTCAAGGTAAAATTGAACGAGTTTACTCCACACAGATTCGTGCGTCGCATGGTTGTTTGCACCATTAAGCAATCAATAGCTGCCCTTTGCTTTGGAAAAGAAAGGATAAGTGTTTTTGGTATAGCCCTCTACTTTATTGTCAAGCCTCGTCCTTTCTGATTTGTTCGAAACGGGCCCCAATGTCTCGGTCTCGGTCGTAATGGGGTCTGAGAAGAATGGACTTTCATTTCAGCCTTGAACCTATTTACAAGATGGTGTTGTCCTTCCTCCTTGAACCACTTTGGGTCTATTTCTAATCGCATCAAGCACCTTACCACATAATACATGTAACACATTGATAATTTGTATAACAATTTTATGAAATTATCATATTTCATGAAAATATGTTTTACAAAATAGGGAAAACTATGTTATTAAGTATAAAAGCAACCTTGTAGTAAGGAACTGGTGAGGCCTCAATTTGTCAAATGTTAACGATTTGAAACTATGTATATATACACAGATATAGTCTAATATGCTTGCTGCTTTTATATGCTCGTCAGTTCTTAAAAATGTTAACGATCCCTCTTAAGAGATGAGGATGGCCAAGTTCAAAAGCAAAATATACAAATGTGAAACAAGTACTCCTAAAAAAAAGTACATGGATATTATTTATCCTTTTACTTTTGAACTCGACAGTTCGTATTCTGATATGAATGATTGAGAATTTTATATCCTATATATAATTACAAGCATATTTAACTTTTCATATATATATATATATATATATATATATATATATATATATATATATATATATATACCTATTGAGTTTCATATCAAATGAATTCAGCATTTCAAAAAAGTTTCAAGCACCTAAAATTTTGAAAACTGAATGTGCTATATTACTGTTAAAAGGGAACATGTTTCGGGGTAAAAAATAAAATGATTTCAGAAAGTATGCTTTTAACACGAATCAAAACCTGTGATCACCATCTTATAGATCTTTAAAAAGAGTTATATGAATTATACCCATATGAGGCCTCAATTTGTCAAATGTTAGAAAGAGTAGCGTGTATTTCAAGGAAAATTGAAAAGTTTAGTCCCTAACTTGAACTGTGGCCCGGACCAGCCCATACAGGAGAATCTTGTTGTAAAAGGTCGGTATAACAGTGAGATCACCAATATTTGCAGATCTGCGAAAATGCAAGGGCAAGGAGAGCCATAGTCCCGGGCGGGCGGGCGGGCGGGCAGGTTGGCGGGTACGCATTCCAACTGAACCCAGTTAGCATTTAGAATAAAAACCTTGAGAACCCGCTCCACATGGGGATTGGATGGTCGGGTACCCGCAGGTCGGATTGAGATCATCATCAAGGTTATGTCTTCAAGTTATAGGCTTAGTATAACACTGCTGCAAGTAACTGATCGTAGAATGAAGTGATCAAAGCAAAACATCTTAGCAAATTGCTGATTCCATAATGATTTTCTGCTTTTATTCGTTTGCGATTATGTTCTTAATGATGCACAAGGAGCCACTGCTCGCCTGGCTAGGTGGTGGATCAAAAAGAACCTTTAAGCTGAAGGTCAAGAGTTCGATAGCTGCGCAAGTGGCATGTTCAAATGTAAGAGGGATCTGCTTAACCTTCATCGCCAATAAAGAAAATAGAAAGGTATAGCCATGTAGGACACTGACTGTTTGATTGAAATATCTCGGGAATATTCTTTTTCTAATTTTATTTAAACTTTGCATTAATAGAGTAGGCGACAAGATATGTTATCGCATACATTAAAATACACGCCTATCCTTTTCTAACCGTAAAAAGATCATTATATTATGAGTAGGACTGCTCGAGATGCTCTTACGGCCTGAACCAGTCAGCTGTTGGAGTAGTTGGCATATAGTCTCACGGCTCAACGATCAATTTTTCACCCAAGCCCCCTTTCTCTTTCTAATATATGTGTGTATATAGAGAAATAGTGGTATATGCTCAAATTTATTCAAATATTTTTACCATTCAATTAATGTGACAGATTTGAATTTTAAAAAAATAATTGTAAACCTATCCTTTTCGTATTTTGCATTTGATGCACAATGCTATAATTTACTTTTTAAATTTAAATCTTCACCGATGTTTAAGTAAATAAAAGCATGAACAAGACTGAGCATATACCTCTCTCTATCTATCTATGTGTGTGCATGCACACACGTGTGTGTCTGGCTGGTTAAAAACAACATGAAACCAGAAACCAATCGACCCTCTCTGAATGGGTTCCAGGCTGGTCCACTCATGATTTGGTTCTAATTCGGGGAATTTTATGAAACAAAGATAATATTTTAAAACAAAAACAACTTGGAACCGCTGATTCCTAATTCTGTTCCCTTACAGGTGGAACAGAAACTGAAACGGGAGTCCCCAACATCGGAGTTGGTTTGGGTCTGGTTCAGCCCATCCCACAGCACCCGCCACCTCTCTCTACATATATATGGCATAAAGGCACTTTACCAAGGGATAAGCAGATCTCAAGGGCCATGGAACACTGGCTTGGATGCCAGTATTGACACACCAATGGTAGAGGCCAAAAATTCAATGGTCTATTGATTATAACTATGCCTTCCATGGTCTGCCGAACTTCCATCCAGCTGATCAGAAACAGAAACGAACTATTGATTATAACTATGCCTTCCATGGTCTGCCGAACTTCCATCCAGCTGATCAGAAACAGAAACGAACTATTGATTATAACTATGCCTTCCATGGTCTCAAGCAAACCTCGATAAAGGAGGAGTTGGTTGATAGCCAAGGCAGAACTTTGTTGCATCTTTCACAATGAAATGGCCTTTCAAACACTAATGCACCAAGTCCCATTAAAACTTCAAACTTCAGCACGTTCGGGCAAGAATAATACTAGGACAATTGGCCTCCTGAGAGGTCCTCATCTTGCATCCTTAAATTGAACCCACCTAGTGTGGAAAAAGTTTGGTATGGTTAAAGGTAATGTATTGTCCACTGTTGATCATAATGCAAGATCCTTAGGATGCAAAGATCCCTGATGAAGGAACAGCCGATGCGCTAACTCATCTTCATCTCGAAAAGTAAGTAGTATTTCAGAATGCCATGCACAAAAGAACTGAACAGACTGCAGTATCAAACAACAGACTTTAATCAATGCGCTCTCCTCAAATTCAGCTCATCCCTAGTTTGCAGCTAGCACTCTTCAAATCTTACCAAATCCAAGGGAGATCAATCAATAAACTTTGGAATAAAACATCCGACAAAGTTGGTATGCTTGTCGATTTTTCTCGATATCATAGAAAATATGAGCTCTTTCTCCTAGCAACCAACTCTTCTTATGTCAAGGACTGATGTGCACATCTCGATGTTATTAAAGGTAAGAATTCATGAAACCTTCACTGACATGTCCACGTTTGGAATTGGATGCATAGCAGCTTTCTGTATCGGTAGGAAACATGATTAACCCACCCCTACCTACAAGAAAGCCTTTCTCTCCTAGCGACAAAATTAATAACAGCCAAAATCAACAGAAAATTTACATGCGGAAGCAAACACTTGCTACAATTAGACCTTGAATTGATCAATCGAGCACCTTTGTTAATACATTTCTTATCCTTGGACTCTGCAGGTTAAGGAGAGAGAGATCCACTATGCACACATATATCAGATGGAACATCAGTAATACCACTTCCAGGTGGATGAAGAGAAGAGGAAACTGTGATAGGACCCCATTACTCATGAGCTTTGGTCACTACCTGCATTGATATCTTTGATAACTAAAATTGAGATGAAAAGGCCTCAAGTCATCAAACTGATGTGGATTATCTACGTTATTGAGTAACCTACTAAATCCTATAGAATACCAAGCACACTACCATGTGACATATTGTTGGACTGTCCTAGCTTCATGGTTGAGGCTCACTAAAAGCTCATGCTCATACTAATCATCATATTCAAACCTTAACTCAACTACAACAACGGGAACATGAACATTTCAAACCCTACCAAAAGCACTCCAACTTGGAATCCATCAGATATATGCTATACTTTACAGAGAAAAGCTATCAAACTTGCAATTAGAACTAAGGTAACTACCACTGGCAGGATAGTGAAGGTAGACAGAAAGAAGCAGAGCAATTACTTAGGTCCTCAAATAATGTGCATCTCCACACTGAACCGGCATTAGGGGTAACATATTTCATTACCCAAAAGAAAAGGTTAGGTTGAACTATCACATCAAAAACTAGTAATAGAGGACATAAAAGCTGCATTTGGATTCGAGAGAATTGAAGGGAAAGAGAACAGAATTTACCTTCTAACTCAAATTATCATGTTTGGATTTCACTTAAACAATGATGTCTGAAATCCCAATCCTTCAAATTCCCCCATTAGGTTTCCGACCTGGGAAGGGAGGACTTGAAATTGTCACAGTTGCCAAAACATCACAACTAGACATTCATATCACAAATCCCAAGAATCGGAGACATGAATTGACCAATATGTTTGTTATTGCAGACATGAAACTCAACTACGTCTGTACTTATAAAATGAAAGCAAAATTCTTGAGGATTTCAGAATAAAGGATACTCATTCTTTGGCGAATTCTTGATATTTTATTGAGAGAAAAACGAGATTCGGACAAAAAAGGTTTATGCGAAAGTGACCTTGATCCCCTTTGTTGATCACTTCTACCATCGTAACGGAAACATTCAATCAAACAGTTCAAGGCAACGCCATTCAGCAGCATCGAAAATAACGAACAGATATAGTTCCATATAATTCATAAACTGATCCACATTATTGAAACAAAACAGAGTCAATTGACGGAATGAACACAGACACTTTCATATAACCATGCGCCTCAACTACAGAAACCAAACAACCTGAACGTCGAAAGGAGCACAGCAACCACAGCAGACGCCCAAGACCACAGATCCCCCAATCACCTACAACAAACAGATTTGCCAAACCAAGGACATAATTCAATAGGAAAATAAAAAGTGACGAAAACCCTAATTGCTCACCATTTTTATTGATTGTAAGCAGGGTAAAGGTTGAGCTTCCGTTTCAGTGATGGTGGGAGGAAGAGGAAGCAGTATTTTGCTTGTAGACGGCCTCTCCGACGAGATAGATGCCGAACGCGACGAGGGCGATGCCGAGGCCGGGGGTTGCGTGACGCAGTTGCCTGTCCAGCATCGGATGCTTCCGCCACTCGTCCCGACGCCGGAAGAACTCGCCCGTGCTTCCAAAGGGCTTCGATCCCGCCATCAATGTCTTCCTTTCTGTCTGTCTCTCCCTCTCTCGATCAGAGGCAGCAGAAGAACGAACCAACGAACGAAGCGATGGTGCAGCACGACTAGCACGGCTATACGCTTCTTTTGACTCTCTCGGGCTACTCTGCTGGTTCCAGCACCGTAAGTTCCTCCCTTATAGAATGCTGGTGCAGGTCTTGAACGCCATAGGTAGGCATGGCAAACTGGGTTAACAGATCGGGTTACTTCGTGTCAGGGTCAAATGAGGTCGACCAAGGCCAGAGCCCAATTTTTGTTCAGGTCATGCACGCGCTTGTTATGTGTTGGATCGGGTATCTGTTTGGTTCGATTCCATTTTCCAAATTACGGATATGGATCCGTCTGAACCCGGCAGGTAGGAAAAAATGTGAACGTTGCACTGCTGTAGATTTAGATATGGTTAGAAGGAGAGCAGCAGCCAAAGGGAAGACGTTGAAAGCCGGTAGAGAAGAAACTGAGTGTCATTTCCCAAAGACGGCTGCCTCATGTTAGCCCCTGCCCACGTTTCACTAGGCGTTCGATCGCCGCTATGTTGCTCCCTTCCGGTGGGAGCTCACCCACTAAAGCCGTATGTTCGCCATCTGCTCTCGTCTACTCCACAATTCACCAAAACCATCTCGATGGCCAGATGCATAAGAAGCGTTGTCAAAGCAACAAACACCCAAGGTGAAGGAAATCCGAAGAACACGGGACAGCTTCAATCAGCTGTCCCACGAGAGGAAATAATTATGGTGAACGAAGAGAGTGTGCCTCTCGAAGGAGTCATTCAGTTTGAAAAGACACCGTCATCTTTTTTCTCAAAATGGGGGTCTGTTTTCCTTTGTCTTCGTCTTCTCTCTGTCTCAAGTTTGTTTTGGTTGATCATATTGTTCAATATGATTAGCTTTTTATTGTTTTTATTATCTCTGAGAATTTTGGTGGGTATCTGAAGAATTGCTGTTTGTCTTTAAATGAGGTTTTCTTCTTCTTCCTCTTCTTTTTCTCTCTCTATGCGCGCGCTTGTGTGTGCATGTTCAATTTTGATTTGGTTGTTCACCATATTGAATGTGATTTTAGGTTGTTAATGATTTTAGTGACGAACAATTTTGTTGGGTATCAGAAGAATTGGTGTTCTTGCTGGCGGGGATGTGCTATGCTTATTGCTGTTTGCCGCTTTTGGGAGATGGAACCATGGGTTGCCCGTTTATGACGTTGAAACGCTTCATACAGCCGACCCTTTTATCGCTGGTGAGGTTTTGGGGTACCATCTTTGGGATTTCAAACAAGCTTCTTCCATAAATTCTGATTGATGTTCGTTATGTAGGATGGCTACTGAGTGCTTATTTCTTGGGGGGTTATGGGCCTGATGGAAGAGGAACTGAGGGCCTCCAGAAGGCCGTTCTGGCTGCTGCTAAGTCATGGGCCATCGGGATTCCCGTAATTATCATTGCTGGAACTTGCCTTGATTGTGTTCTAGATCATGCTCGTCTGATATTTAGATGGACAATGACAGCTACTCTTACCTTTTTGTTTGTTTTGATTGCTTTTGGTTATGGTTCAAAAACATGACCTATTTCATAGTTCCATAAATAGTATGAACTCAACGGTGCTATGGTATTAGGTAATGAAACTGCACAATTTTGTGTAGAGGCCGAAATTGAGACTGTAATTTTAGGGCCATAGAAAGTGAAAATGGTGAAAGAAAGTTGAAGCATCTAGAGACAAAATGGACTTTTATAAATAGTGTTAAAGTTTCAAATTGTAAGATGATCGCGTTTTGAAAATTTTCAACTTTATAATATTGAAGAGGTATTACATATATAGTAGTAGCAATTAGCAAAAGTGTACAGCAGGCACATCTTCATTTGCGCTCACTGGAAAAATTTAAAATTCTTATGATGCGTCGTATTTAGTTAACAAGAAGCATACAATAGAAATTTTAAAACCTTTTCAATATTAAAGAAGCTATCATGTTTCTTTTGAAGGAACTTTTGCTTGCAAAGCATAGGAAGTGATTCTAGTTAATCGGGTTCCGAATCACTTCACATACAGCTGTCCTGCTACTTTATCTGAATCAATGCATTCTCAATTTAATCAAGATTTGTGCCATCTGAATACTCTGAGTCCAGTCACATTTGCTTCACATATCTAATGCATCTAACTCTTAGTTATGTAACTTACTATTACTTTAGTTTAAAGTCTATACTGTTATAATTCCAAAAGTGCTTCTCTTTGAAGTTTAGTTCTTTCTCTAATTGAAATTGACAAAATTTATTTACATATACATACTCAAGCATACCAACATATACATGCACATATATATATGTATATATCTAAGTCACACAGACACCTCTAGGAGGTGGAGTGTCGACTCTGATACGGGTGCGACACTGACACCGTGTCGGTGCGGCACGGATAAACAACAACAACAACTAAGCCTTTTCCCATACTAGATGGGGTTGGCTACATTACATGGATTCTTTGTTTCCAGAGAGCTCTATCATGTGCCATGTTAGCAGTTAACTCACAATAAGCTAGATCATTCTTTATTGTTTCTTCCCAACACTTTTGTGGTTGTCCTCTATCTCTTTTAATACTTTCCAAATTTAGTTTTTCATACCTTGTTACAGGTTCTTCCTCTGATCTTCTTTCTATATGACCAAACCATCTTAAACGATATTCTCTCATTTTTTCATCTATTGGTGTCACTCCTAATTTGTTTCTAATAACCTCATTATATATGCGGTCTTTTCTTGTATGACCACTCATCCATCTCAACATCTTCATTTTTGTCACACACATCTTTTGTACATGTTGATGATTAACTGCCAAACACTCAGAACCATAAAACATGACAAGTGTAATTGCTGCTCTATAATATTTACCTTTTAACTTTAGTGGTATCTTCTTATCACAAAGAATACCTATTGCTCCTCTCCATTTTAACCAACCAGCATTAATTCTATGCGTAACATCTCCATCTTGACCCTAGGTATTTAAAACTTTCCTTTTGGAGGATGCAATATGTGCCAATTTTAATTTTTATGTCCTCTGAAGTAACCAAATGATCAAACTTACATTTCATATATTATGTCTTTGTTCTACTAAGTCAGAGGCCTTTGCTTTCTAATGCTTCTCTCCATAGTTCCAATTTTCTATTAACTTTTTCCTTAGACTCTTCCACTAACACAATGTCATCTGCAAATAACATACACCAAGGCACTTCATCTTGAATATGTTTTGTTAACTCATCAATCACCATTATAAATAAGTATGAACTTAAAGTTGATCCTTGATGTAACCCAATATTAACTTCAAAGATGTTTGTCATTCCTTCATAAGTCCTCACACATGTTTTTGCACTATCGTACATATCTCTTATAAGGTTAATATATGTCAATGGGATACCTCTTTTTCCAAGGTTCTCCAAAGAACCTCTCTCGGTACCCTATCGTAAGCTTTTTCTGGATCAATAAATATCATGTGAAGGTCTTTCTTTTTTGCTCTAAAATGTTTCATAAGATGTCTCAAAAGGTGAATCGCTTCAACAGTAGATCTGCCTGACATGAATCCAAATTAGTTCTCTGTTGTACTTGATACTTTTCTTATCCTATGTTCGATAATTATTTCCCACAATTTCATAGTATGGCTCATTAACTTGATACCTTGATAATTCGCACAATTCTGAATGTCTCCTTTGTTCTTATATATGGGTATAAGTGTACTCGCTCTCCATTCCTCGGGCATCTTTTGGTTTCTCCATATTTCATTAAATAGTCTTGTGAGCCAAGTGATTCCTATTTCTCTTAGTATTTTTCAAACTTCTATAAGAATATTGTCTAGTTCTACCGATTTACCATCCTTCATATGTTTAAGAGCCTCTTTGACTTCATTCTTTTGAATACGTCTATAGAAATTATGGTTTATATACTTTTCTAATTTGACTAACTCTCGTAAGCTAATACTAACATCTTTATTTTCATAAAAAAGCTTATAAAAATAGTTTTTCCATCTATTTCTTATATCATCATTTGTCACTAGTATTTTTTCATCCTCGTCTTTGATGCATCTAATAGAATTAAGATATTTAGTTTTCTTATCTCTAGCCCTAGCTATCCTAAAAATATCTCTTTCACCCTCTTTTGAGTTGAGTTTTTTATATAAATCCTCCCAAATTTTAGCTTTTGCTTCACTCACAGCCTTTTTCGCTTCCTTCTTTTCTTTCCTATAAGCCTCTAAAGTTTCACTAGTTTTCTTAGCATAATGTAATTTGTAACATGCCCTCTTTGCCTTGATTTTATTTTGCACTACTTCACTCCACCACCAAGCTTCTTTTTGTACCGGTACACCTCCCTTAGATTCTCCTAACACATCTTTCACCACTTTCCTAATATATATAGCCATATTGTTCCACGTATCACAAGGTGTACCAACATAATTCCAAGCATTTCCTTGAAGGACTTTTTGTGTAAAGACATCTTCTTTCTCATTTTTGAGGTTCCACCATTTAGTCCGAATAGCTCGATGCACTCTTTTCTTCTTTGTCTATTTTTTTATTTGTAAATCCATAACTAAAAGTCGATGTTGGGCGGTTAAACTTTATCCTGAAATTACCTTGCAATCTTTACAACACGCTATATCTTTTTTCTAAAAATAAAGTAATCAATTTGTATTTGTGATAAGCCACTCTTATAAGCAATTAAATGTTCGTCTTTTTTTTAAGATTGTATTGACTATAAAGAGATTAAATGCCATAGCAAAATTTAAAATCTCCCTACCTTCCTCATTTATATCCCCACAACCAAAGTTTCCATGAATACCTTGATATCCTAATGCCTCTTTATTGACATGTCCATTTAAGTCTCCTCCTAAGCAAATCATCTCCCTTTGTGGAATCCTTTGAATCACCTTATCTAACTCTTCCCAAAAAGTTGTCTTTATACTATCTTCTAGGCCGACTTGGGGTGCATAAGCACAAACTATATTCAAAACCTCTGCTCCTAACACTAATTTCAACGTCATGATTCGGTCACCATATCGTTGTATGTCTACTACACTATCCTTTAAATCTTTATTTATGATAATACCAACTCTGTTTCGAGCATTTTCCTTACTTGAGTACCATAATTTAAAACTTGTATCCTCTATCTCTTTTGCTTTTTCTCCAACCCACTTTGTCTCTTGTAAACATAGAATATGAATCTTTCTCCGAATCATAGTATCTACCACCTCTATTAGCTTACCGGATAATGTTTCGATATTCCAAGAACCAATATGAATCTTATTATCTAAGACTAGCTTCCTTATCCCCCCCCCCATCCGTCCATATTGAAAATGTGGAGACCCTCTCTTTAAATTATTCACGAAATTGGGGCGGCAATGTGACGGGACTAACTTCTTACTCACACCCGTCCATGATGTGAGAATCCTCTCTGCAATTGATTAACTATATCCGGGCGAAAATGTAGTGGCCCTTGCTTACTTATCACTACATTCGAGCTCTGCAGCACGTCGCTAGATAGGAACACCCCAAAGCAATGCTCATAATTTGTGTAATCCATGGTATAAAAATCCGACAAAGTTTGATGCTGGTTATCGGAAGCCTAACACAACCCTCCTCCTTTATCCAGGTTTGGGACCGACAATGCAAGGGTGATCCTTTACATAGCGAAGTTTCGTTGCGACACGGATACACTAAAAAAAAAATTAAATGATCCGCGAAGACGACGAAACCGAAGCCTCTTAGTCGACTCGTTACCTTATCTCCCATGATGACCACGTGAGTTAACTCACCATAGTTTCCAAAATGCTCCTTCAGCTTGTCTTCCGTCATCTCCCATGAAACTCTACCGATGAACAAAGGAAAATATCTCAACGCGGACCTTCTTCACTTCCTTTTGTGTAGATATTCTACGCTTCAAAATCTGGCACCGACTTTAAAGTTCGGGTCTTTTTGGATAAATGGGTCTGGATCCGTGAAGATTGATTTGTGTATTATGATGAAATTAGTAGTTGTTTACTGTATATGTGTTTTGCTTTAATATAAAGTTGTGTACTTGCTATTGTCATATACTTATGTTAATTGATGTCTCACTTGTTCTAGCTTCAATATTATATATAATATTATATACCCTAGCTGTGTCACCGCACCCAAAAATTTTGAAATTTGCCGTATCCCGCACCCATGTGACATAGGTATATATGCATGACTTTTTGAAAATTGCTAATTTGTACCTCCGGTATGAATTCATGCGCACACCAATGTGACATTGGTTATAACTCAAAGCTGTTCCTTAACGGCCCTATGACAAGGAAAAGGTTTTATTGGCAGAGTTATTTAAGTGAAGCTTGGTATTCCTGAGAAAAGAGGCAACTGCGGAAAAAATACCCTTATGGTAGGGTAATTGACTGTGTCTTCACCTTAAAGGTGCCTTTATCTACTGATAATCGGTCTAGTTGTCAAGTTTCACGACTATTTTCTCCTGGGTGGATCACGAGTTCTTAACGCCCATGATATTAATCATGCACATAAAGATGGTCCAGAAGATGGAGATCACCTAGGGTTCGCTTTCTGGAGCAACAAGAAAATTGGAATTCTAGACACAGTGTTTGTAGTGGCATAAATTTCTTTTAACTTAGGCTCCTGGATATTGTGAAATTCATGGCTTTATCTTCTTTTTCCAGTTAGACAATGAATATAATGAAGATTTTCAATACATTTGAGTTCAATGTCTTGCTTTCTACTTGAAAAATATAACACGCTATTCCTTGGCGCTGCCATAAAAAATGTAGTTACTTTTCTCTTTCCATTCCCAGAAAAGGTAGCATCTGAGGGGGCACAAGAAGGAATAAGCTGGATATCTATGTCACATGGGCTGGCTGGATCTTTGTCTAATGTGATTGAGATTATTAATGTAGTAACTTTCATATAGACTTGATGATAGATCTTAATATATTTCAACTTTTGTTGACAGCTTGGATTGATTATCAGGTCATCAACATCTGGTCATATACCGCCTACTGCCTTTATATTAATTTCAATGGGTAGTACTGCATTCCTGCTAATTGGTTGGAGGGCCCTGCTTAATTTTCTATTTCCTGATGTTCAAACCATAGGAAATGAACAAATCTACCGGCATGGAAATCCATTCGAACTTATCGAGGTAGGCCTTGTTTTTGTGCTTAACCATGGTGACATGACAATGTCGCTTACTTCTGTGCAACTGCGACATTAATATATGACGCAGTCTTATGTGTCTTGTTCTGATGAAGTAATTTCTTCTTTGTTTCATGATGTCAACATGTATGTTGTCTCTCTCGACAGTCTAGGTTTTGTTAAATACGTTATGTTGATTGAGGTCAATGTGCATGTAGTATACTTGTGATCTTGGTATTTTGATGCTAAGTCCTGTATTTATTGCAGCTGTTGACATCATTGGTGCGAAGGTGGTGATCTTCCATCTGATGAATAGGAACCAGTTATCAATGTGATATGGGTGTGCTCTGGCTTGTAAATCTTGGGATGCTTGGATTCCCCAATTTGAGGTAACTTCGGAATGGTTTCTTGAGTGCCTTCAAAGAATATATTCTTGTAAATTTCTTGGTTTTTTTCTGAACAAGAGAGTTGAACACTCTGGTGATGGTAATGAGGTGTCCTTTGCTGCCATCGGCACCAGAATGGAAAATATGCATCACGGTTCTTGTCTAACATTGAAAAGTTTTACATATTCCTGGATTTTAATGCAAATTAACGTTGGCAAACAATAAAGTATGATGAAAATACAGAAACGTGAAAAGAGTATTTTGGTAACTCAAACATAAACGTAGGTCAGCCTGTTATAACATGATAAAATCAGGATAATCCAACTAAAATGATAATAATATGGTAATGCAAATACTTAGATATCTCAGCCTTTTGGGATGCAGTTCCTTTCCGGTTTATAATTTATGAGGCCATCTATCAATTTGACAGTCTCTTGTCCAGAAAAGGCTTTTTAGGAGGAGTTGAAATTCATCTGAAAAGCTTTGAGGTTGGCAAATCTTTATGGATATTTACTTGCTGAAATTAATTATGAAAAGAACTCTATTCAACTAAAATCATCAAGATTCTACCTTTTGTATAGGGAAAGAATGCCAAATCCAAATTTGTTTTATTTGAGATACGGATTGGTGGCATTAACTGTATGGCTAGTTGTTATTACTTCATTCGAATTATATAGGCAAACGATGTGGAATCGATGCTTGTTCTAGTTATACCTGTACCAGGTGTTTCTAAGGAAAACCTTCCTACGCTTGCATGGAAATGCACGATCTATACGCAGTTGGTTTGTGTCGATCAGCTTGACCTCACCATGAATGTGTAGTAATGTAACATGATGCACATCTGCATACCATATTGTTAGAAAGCGTAGCTCATTTTCTCTCTCTATTCTTGGGAAACAGCTGATCCAAGTAGGAATCTGCCCATGTAAGTTTCAACTGCAGCCTCCTTTCAGAAACTGTGCGATGGCCGTGGTTGCAATAGTATCCATGTGACAAGGACGTGGTTTTAGCGTATAGATGACAGTGCCGCCCTGTAGCTTTGAAGATAACCCAGTTATCGAAGCATGTCTTTTGGATGACAGCCTAGAGTTCTGAAGTCTTTCTGTTTATTTGGCGAAAGATAGCTTCCAAGATTTTTCATCTGATTACTGTAAACTGGTGTGACCCAAGATTTTCAAAACTACATGAATCCTCCGACGACCGGAAACTTGACTTGGCAACAATGCGGTTTAGATACCTTCTAAGCAGCTCTTGAACCTAGCTTTGACCATTTAGACTATTTTGCATCCCAAGGGCTAGGTTTGCAACTTCATTTTGGTCTGTCAAAACGATTTCTAAGCAGCCTCCGGACTCTGAATTGGGTGTCAACTCAACCCTATTCCCCCATTTTCTTGGCCCGTCAATTAGGCATGTGCCAAGTCCCTCCACCTCCTATTGTGTCATCCATCTCAGAGCTTCTTCAATCGATCAACTGGTGCAAACCACTAATGGAGGACCCGGGTCTTAGGATGGAAGAAGCATGATTATTATGTATCCGGACACCAGCTTTTCCAATTCATTGTGTTGTCAACTATGGTGGTTGTTTGGGAAAGACCGTAGTCTTCATCTGCTGTCGGCATTTCATAGAAAAGAATCCATCTTTGAACCCAAACAAGTGCGGGTAGGTGCTGAAATGCTGTGTTGAAGATGAAACTTTCATGCCAATGCTGGTCTCGAATGAGAAAACGCCTCGCTGCAGTTTTCAACAAAGCATAGAAAATGTTTGTTTGGCATTCGAACTCACGAACCGGATGACCTTACAGTTAGCAACATCACCACTCCTAAATGGTAGACGACAGACACCACATCATTTCTTGTGCCCCCTTGTTGTATCTTAGTGTTGTAGTGAACTAATCTCATGCTTCTTTCCTTTTTCCTTAATGCAGTAAAACTAGTTGAGACGTGGGAAATTGTTTGAAGTAGACATGGCCGGTTCCTAACCAGCCCAATGGTTTCAACGCCAGGAACCAGTAAAACCAGAACCAAATCCATAACTAGGGCTCACCCTGTCCGGTTTCGGTTTCACCTTTTACAAAACCGAAACCAGTGGTTTCAAACTGCCACTTTCGGTATTCTTCTAAATTTTAATTTTCTTATAAAATTTAAATGTTTTAATAAAATTACCAGTTTCGAACCTAAAGTGGCATGTCTACTTTGAGGGATCATCCGTTGATGGGTACCCAACATATGTATGACTTGTCCATTACTTTTTCATCTAGGCAACCAAAAGAAACTAAATATATAATCTTTTTAATTAACTACTATGACACAAGATGAAGCTCTATGGCATCGAAGTAGACACATAAACAAAACAAAGCTTATTGTGAGTGACTGGGCTTCAAGTGTAATGCCCTTATTTCTTTTCAATCGGAAAATAAGTGGATTCCATGCTCAAAGTACACCTATTCTCTCGGGAGAAAGGGTGCAGCAGGATGAGAATTGGATTTGATGCAGCACCAATGATATATGAGATCCAAATCCAACACCTTCAGCATTTTGGATAGGCAGAGCATGTCCTTGATGAAACTCTCCCTTAAACAATGAGGTCCATGTTCATGAAGGAGCAAGGGTAACCATTTGAAATTATGAACACCCAAATGAGGCTCTCGCAAATAACATATGACATCATTTTTCTTATTGAAATCATGCTGATGACCCTAAAATTTGCATCAACTTCATTAGTGATTAAGCTAATGACATCAATCTTGTTGAAGGAGAATGCGATTTACAAATCATGTTCTCATTTTGCGCAGCAAGGTTGAAGGAGAAAGAGTGTGCTGGTGGTCAGTATGTCGACAGTGGCTAAGTTCTGGCTGGGCTCAAACATGGCTTAAAAGACCGGCCTATATCCTAGAAAGTGTTTGGGGCTTCACCGTACTTGTCAAAACTAGTGCTCATCAAGCTGGGTGTCGAACCTGCAATGAGCTCGAAAGCCATGATACATGGACACGGTTCATCCAACCTCCAAGAAGCGTGACAGCATAAGGACACGACACATAATACATCATATAACTTGTTCGTTAGTATATTCTTCATAATTGGCATCAATATACTCGTGATCATAGGCAGTTCTCTAAATATTAAAGCACCAAATCAAGTTATAATGTTTTTACTATCCCAACCTTTGTTCTGGAAAAACGAATGAAGTTGGACGGCTGAGATTCGGTTTTACTAACTGTTTGTGATTCATCAACCACATAAAAAATTCAAAAAAGTAAATGTCCCAATCAAATCACCACCGTCCATTTCTTAAGTGAAGGCTGGAGAAGGTACAAGGCCGGAGTTTTGAGGATTAAGGGCCCCCCATCATCCCAAGGATCATGTTCTTAGCCATGCCCTATACAATACAGGCTGTAGGTGCAATCCAAAGTACGCATTAAACTGCGGGTCCCATATCAATCATCAAATCAATTCAAAAACATGCAGCTCTAGTGGGCCTGGGTCCGGGTCCTGAAAATATTGGGTCCCACTCAGTCCCTACCTCACATGGGAGCCAAGGGAAGCGCAGAGTCGGCCAAGATTGACCGAGGTAACTCCTCCCTTGTAGCTTCAACAAAACATAAAAGGCAAAAATCCTATTGTCAATATAGCAATGTAAGTACCACAAATGGTTAAAAAAAGGACAATGCATTAAATTTCCCCTGATGGGTCATTTTCTCCTTGGTCAAAAAGCATTAAATAAAAAAAAGAATTTTATAAAAAGAGAGAGAAGAGCAGGAGTCCTTTATCTTTTTCTGAATCATCCATCCCCTCCATGGGGATATAAAGAGAGCGAAACCCTGGTATCTTTATAAGGAGAAAGAGACCCACTTGCTTATATTGGTGAAAGCGACTGAACCCAGGTCTGTCATTTGACAGCGACCTACTCATGACAGCCCTATTGCTGCTTCACAAAAAGATGCAAATGCTGCTGCCTCTCCCCCAACCAACAATGCAGATCTAATGAATGATGGTAGCAGTCATGTTATTGTTGTGATTACCATTATTATTATTATAGTGAAAGTATGGATGGTCTGAAAATGAAATCTATCGCGATTAGGAATTCATGGCTACTTAATATGTTGATGCAAAGAATTTGGAAAAAGATACAGGTTAGATCTTCTACATGAACAAGGCAGTAAAGTTGCTGCTGGTAAACTAACAGATGCGCTTTAATGCATATTTCAACTGGAGCCAGATGCAGAATATGATATGTATTTACTTTGGATTTTCCTTTTATATATATACATATATATTATGTATATATTTTTTTTAGAGAGAGAGAGAGAGATCTGCCAACTCTTGTCAACATCAGGCTGTTGCTGTGGGATGCATGTTTCCCACCCTTTTGTCCTTAAGCAACTCCAACAGTGTGTGTTGGATTTTGCTTGGATTTCATGTGCGCTCATTAGGAGACAGGCAGGCTATGGCATTAACTACCATTTATTTAATAACTTTAATGGCAACATTCCTTCTTAATGCGCATTTTGAGGTGCTTATACCAAGAAGAGAGAGAGCCCTCACCATCTGACATGGGAATATAGGATGGTGCATGCTTTCTGTTACATCTCAGCCATTCAATTGCATTTATTTGCACGGGTAGGATTCAGCAAAGGTCTCAAAGAGCAATTCGCATTGAAATTGAATGGATGGATCTTATTCACGATTCCCACCTTCCCATGCCAGATGATACAATACTTTTTCAGGGAAAAGAATGGCGCTTCTGTTTTGTCTGACCACCTACGTATGCAGGCTTAGGCCTCTTCCCTTGCTCTCTCTCTCTCTCTCTGAAGGAATTCAAACTTTTACTTTGGTCATTTCAGGCGGTTCAATTGAGACAGCTGCTCAGATTGTTTTCTTTGGAAAAAGGAAAAAAAGTCACATAAACTTAGATACATAAAGTGAAACAAATTTATTTGGAGAGATTAGTAGCTGCGGAGTTGATCCATTTCTTCTATACTTTCTCAAACCAATCACTTCAGGGTTTAAATGCATATGTAACAGGAAGATGGTTCCACGGTGACTAATGAATCTAGCCAACCCTACCTAGTGTGTTTGGTGGCTTGTCTTCGATTTAGTTTAACTATTCATTGCCTACGACCTTACAATTTTCATGCTAGAATGCTCAGAATTCCGATAAGATCAGGTGCAATAGTGCTGGTATGATCACATCTATTTTTTTTTTCTTTTAAAGGAACACATATACTGAATCCATATTCTTGTATATAAAATCTAAAAGCCTAGAAAATATTTCACATCGAATAATCCAGTTTTGGAGCTAAGTTCGTTCCTTTCCCACGTAGACTTGATTGCCTTTGTATTAAATAATGGAAGTAGCTATTTTCTATGTTAAATAGCTTGCATTCAGAGTGAATTCAATGTGAAACAGTTCGGTCTTTTCAAACTGGCCAATACATAAAGACTGCAAAGACCAAACGCTTCACTGCCCACTGCCAGAATTATTAAGCTCCTCTCAGTCTTCTTGTCAATTCCTTCAGGCCGCTACTAAATAATCACTGCAGCGACTAGGGAGATCTAGAAACCAACTCTGGCTTTTCGTGTCCAATATTTATATGTGATCGAACAAACTTTTCCAACACATATTTTCTTTTATATGAATCTTTTTTCTTATGAAAAATACAAGATCCATTATCAGTGTTAGAGACTTCGTGAATAAGCATCTAATGGAGGTCTGCATTTCCAGTAAGGGGATATACTCGGGCTTTATATAGGGTTGTTCCGACCGGTCGGAAGGAGGCTTTTTCCGAGTTATAAGCTCAAGCAGAAACCAAGCCTTTACCGCCACTAAGTCAGGCCGGCAAGATGGATTCTTTGACTCCATAAAGCTTGATCTTGAGCCATATCAAGCAAAAATCTGAATCGAATTAAAACGGATTTTTGACGTAGGTTCAACAAATCTCTATACGAATTCAGCACCCACAATTGTGCTTGGTTGGTTAGTAAATCATAGTAGGGCATTACATAGTTGCTTATCGGCAAACATTTTTGACAACGAGACGTGAATTTCATTATGGGAAAGATCACTTGTATCTGTATGTATTTGCTATCATGTGTTCCAGAAATTTACAAATGGTAGTGGTGAAAGTGGGTGTAAATGCAATTAAAATTGCATGAAACTGCAGTGCAATTATAATTAGAGAGTTGGGCAGCTCAAAGGTTGCCTATTAATTTGTAAATCTTGAAAAGAATACCCACTACCTATCTCTTGTATTAAATGGAGAAAGGTTATAGCAATTAGAGCTATAATAGTGGGAGTTTGAAAAGCCACTTTGATGCTGGCCAAAGGGAGAGAACTCACCATGGTAAGCATCCCTTACAACCTCATGACTTTCCTCACCTATGTTCTTTGAGTCAAGAGAATCTCTTTAAGAGTGAGTTTTTTTAGACCCTGAAAAACCTCACGGCATTATCTTAGAGTACCAGTATTGTGAAAGACTTGGTTCAGCTTGTGCAAGGCAAGCCGAGAGTTCTTCTTTGTATCCTCAAAGCATTTGTCAGTATCCTTTGCATTTGGAAAAGTGAAATCTGATGACGACAAAATAGACTAAGGGATAGTGCTCTGCATGCCTTGAAGAGAAAGTATTTTGGTTCACGTATTTTTAGCAAAGTCGCCAACATTCTTTAGGCTATTTCGTATGCCAGTGAACTTGTTTCTCTTAATGGCATCTTAACGTGACATGATTGTCAGCTTCATCAAGCTAAGATCATTTTAATGAAAGAAACTTTCTTCGTTGGCATAAAAAGATGCACTTCCTACTTACCACTCTCAAGGTGGTATATGTGTTGTTCACTCACATACGAGAAGAGAATGAGGATGAAACCTTAGAGAAGACTCGTCAACGCCAAAAATGGGACAATGATGATTACATCTGCATTCATCACATCCTCAATAGAATGTCAGATATTTTGTTCGATCTTTACCAGGACTATCTAAGGGCGAATGACCTTTGAAAAAAACTTGAAGTGAGGTACATGGTTGAAGACGCCACAAGTAAGAAATTCTTAGTTACTCGCTTGATCAATTTCAAAATGGTTGATGGAAAATCCGTCATAGAGTAATTTTATGACCTCGGATGGATTTTGAATCATTTTAAACAACACAAAATGCACATGGCTGATACAATTATTGACGAACTTTCTTCTTCTTGAAAAGATTTCAAAAAACTCTGAAACACAAGAAGGAAAACATTTCTCTTGAGCAACTTGATAACTATCTTAGGCTTGAAGAGGAATAGCGAAAGTAAGAAGTCCATGTGACTCAGGAAGTTGAATCTAAACCTAAGCAAAAGAGGAATAGAGAGTAATAAATCTCAAAGCAAAAATGGTAAGGACGACAAAACCAAGAAAAAGAAAGGTCATTGTTACCATTGTGGAAAACCCGAATATTTTAAAAAGGATTGTCGGTTTTTCAGGAGAATTAACAAATAAAGTTCTGAGTCTAAGGAGAACCTTGTTGCGGTTATAACCAAAGTGAACATGGTTGAGAACATTGGTGCATCGTGGGTCGACTCAGGTGTGACCCGACACATATGCAAAGACAAAGTCTCTTCAAGACCATTAATGAAGATGACGGCCCCATCTTGTATATGGCAAATGCCTCAATAACTTTTGAACCCGATTTTCAAATGTTTTTGGAAGAAGGCAGTTGTGATTCTATTTTAAACTCTATTACATGGTGTTTTAATGTAAAAAATGATTCAAAGACTTTTATTGAAGCTATGAGGTTTCATGACTATATTTTTGGAAGGAAGTTATATAAGATAAAATAGATCCAATACTTTCAAAAAAAAATAGAAATTAGTAGACCTCCATCTCGGTTCAAAAGCTATAGGTTGTAAGTGACATTTTAAGAAAAAGATGAAAGTTGATGAAACCATTCAAAAATTCAATGCAAGGTTACTTTCCAGAAGAGGTTTACTGAAAAGGAGGATATTGTGTTGTTAGCACTTGCATCAATTCATAAACTCGTCATAAACCAAATGTATGAAACAACCTTTTTAAATGGCAAATTAGAAGAAGAGGTGTATATAGAGCAACCCGAGGATTTTGTTATATCTGGCTAAGAACATAAAGTTTATAAATTAGTCAAATCCTTCTATGGTTTAAAACAACCCCCTATACAATGACAACAATTTTATGAAGTAGTGCTTGCCAATGGTTTTCAAATAAATGAAGTAGATAAATGTGTATAGCAAATTTCATGTTGGCAAAGGTATCATTATTTGTTTGTATGTTGATGATATACTTATATTTGCTACCGATTTGAATGAAGTTTGAAAAATAAAAGGTTTTCTTTCAAAGAATTTTGACATTAAAGATTTAAAATTTGTTGAGGTAATTTTAGCAATCAAAATCCTTAAAAAATGAGATAAAATCGGGTTGTCTCAATTTTATTATATCGAAAAGTATTAAAAAGGTTTAATGTTTTTGATCTTGTGCTCGTTTCAACTCCATTTGATCCAAATTCAAAATTGATACCAAATAAGGGTTGTTTGGTTTCACAATTGGAATATGCTAGGCTAAATAGTTGTTTGATGTATGCGATGATTAGCATTAGGCCAAATATTTCATATGTGGTTGGTCATCTAAGTCAATAAATCAAGTAGGGATCACTTGTTTGCAATCCGAAGAGTCTTGAAATATCTAAAAGGAACTCTCCATTATAGTTTGTTTTATAATGGAAGTCTTTTAGTTTTAGAAGGTTATGTGGATGCCAGTTGGGTTATCTATGTAGAAAATCATGCTTCTAAAAGTGGATGGGTCTTCACAATTGTCTCTTGGACCTCAAAGAAACAAACTTTTATAGTTGATTCCACCATGATTGCTAAATTTATAGCCCTTACAACAGCAAGTAAGGAAGTTAAATGACTTAAAAACTTATTTTATGACATTCTGATGTTGTCGAAGCCATTGTCTCCAATATCGATGAACTGTGATAGTCAAAATACGGCATCCAAGACTTATAGCCATGTGTATAACGGGAAATCCAAACATATTGGTCTGACACACATTTATGTAAAAGATCTTATTAAGAATGAAATCATATTATTTCTTATATAAGGTCAGAATTCAATCTTGCAAATTCCTTAACAAAGGGTCTAACAAGGGACTTGGTGCTAAAAGCATCAAGATGGATAGGTATCAAGTCTGCTAAATAAATCTTCGATAATGGAAACCTGACTCAAGCTTAACTAACATCAAGTTGTGAATTCAATGGGTTTACATTATTAGTGTGATTGCAAGTACTTACCTCTCTAACCATCACAAGATAAAGGTAATTAGTCATATAAAGTAAAGGAACAAACTGAGTTATGCTCTTAATAGAGCCATAGCAGATTTCTGCTAGGATTCTCTTATGGGAGACATTATTGATGGAGTCTACCTATATGAGTGTGAAGTGTGGCCACTTCCAAGAGTCTTGAGCTTAAACTTCGATAACACTCATGGAAGAGGATACCTGGACACAAGGCCTTTATAATTGTCAATGTATATAGTAATTTCATTGGTACGTAACTCCTATATGTAAGTTGTGCACGCTTGTTCAAATGGATTTAATGGTTGAAAGCTTATCTGCCATTTCAATTCGGATGAGTGGAACCTACCTCTTACTAGGTATTAGTTAAATTGTGAGACACCTATACTGAAACTATAATGTTTTCAAGATAGTATTTCCAAAAAGTATATTTGTAAATTAGTGGGAGAATGTTGCAGAAATTTATAAATGATAGTGGTGAAAGTGGGATAAATGCAATTAAAATTATATGAAACTGCATTGCAGTTATAATTAGAGAGTTGGATAGCTCAAAGGTTGCCTACTTACGTATAAATATAGAAAATAATACACACTACCTATCTCTTGTATTAAATGGAGAAAGGTTACAACACTATATGGGTTGAATGCAACCAGCAATTAGAGCCATAATAGTGGGCATTTGAAAAGCCACTTAGATGCATATAAAAGGGCACTTGGTCAATGGCCAAAGAAAGAGAACTGACATTGATAAGCATCCCTTACAGCTTCATGACTTCTCTCACCTATATTCTTTGTGTCAAGAGAGTCTCTTTAAACGAGCGAGGTTTTTTGGGTCCTAGAAAACCTCGCGGGTACCAGTGTTGTCAAAGACTCAGTTTAGCTTGTGTAAGGTAAGTCGAGGGTTCTTCGTTGTATCCTCATGGCATTTGTCGATGTTCTTCGCATTCGAAAAATTGAAATCCAGATGCGACAAAATAGCCTAAAGGATAGTGCTCACCTCGAAGAAAAAGTAATTTGGTTTACGTATTTTCAGCAAAGTCACCAACAACATGCAAGTGACACGCGAAAACTAGAGCCAAAACAAGAACATGTCGCATGCTAAGTGGGGATCGCCATGAAAATGACACTAAGATCAGAAAGGCATTGCACCCTCCAGAACAAAACAATTATTTGATGTACAACTTGAGACTTATTGGCAGCCTTGTTGCTTGGTTGGTCAACTAGTGGGAGTTCACTCTCTGGCATTCATGAGGTCTCATCAGTCCTCGCGCACACTCTCCCTCACGCACTCGTACAAAGCCTAAATGTCTTAACAAAATACTAAAATGGCCAGTTTATCTATGTTCTCTTTGTTTAATTTTCTTGCGAAATTGATATTACTGTTATTTATTGGTACTATCACTAATATGTTATATGTATCACATTATAAACTGTTTGCTGGAGCTTTCAAACTCGCTGAATATATTCTTCATTTCTTCGAGGTGAATCATTCATTGCGCACACACATACACACGCACAGATCACAAGTGTACTGAAGGGTACCCAACGCTCTTGTAGGATGCATATCGTCGCTGGTCTCAGGTTTAAGATCAATAATACGAAGCTAGTTCTAGGATTTGTAGTATAGCCTTTATGAGAGAGGTGAAGATCATGTAGAGATCTCTTACTTGGTCACATATATATATATATATATATATATATATATATATATGAAAAGTAGTTCTCCCAACATGTTATGTGTCTTTCAGTTTTGTCTAAAAGCTACTGAAATGTTTGCGGTCAAGCTGACATATTCTCTCTTTGTGGGCTAGGTAAAGAATCAGCCTTTCCTTCAGATTGTCAGCTTCTTTATTGGCCAAATAGCGATTTAAGATGTAATATATATATACATACATATGTGTACATATATATAAAGAGTGACGGGATTAGTTGGTATCTGAAAAAATAAATTCAAATAATTAAATTAAATTCAAATTCTAGTTTTTAGATGCATCTGAGTCCTGACAGATAGTTGAGATGCCTTCAATGAATTCCAATATCTGAATCCAATAAAAGTATCATCTATTTTCTAAGTTTATCTTTACTCATCAGATCCAGATCCAATTATCCTATCAACTGATTAGTTGACGGTAAAATCATTTCTCATCTGAACTAGATTCTTATTTACCCCTCCCTTTCCGATTACATAATCTTCAGTATCGACACCGTGAAATTCTTTAAAACTGTGTACAATACGTTTGGAACTGTTACGGGTAAAAATACAAGCTCATGGGAAGCTCGTGAGAACCTATGTGTACGTGCATCTGCCTGTATAGGAATGCTAGGATATTCTATGAGTATATACTTCTACAGCATAGCCCCTTGATCAGTAGCAGATGCAGAAATTTGTTTTGGGTGGAGCAGTCTTCACCTTCGGGTCAGACATACTTTAAAAAATTTCAAACCTTTTTAAAATTTAAAGACAACAAACAACAACAACAACAACTAAGCCTTTTCCCATACTAGACGGGGTCGGCTACATGGATTCTTTGTTTCCACAGATCCCTATTGTGTGCCATGTTAGCAGTTAACTCACAATAAGCTAGATCATTCTTTATTGTTTCTTTCCAACACTTTTGTGGTCGTCCTCTACCTCTTTTAATACTTTCCAAATTTAGTTTTTCTAACCTTCTTACAGGTTCTTCTTTTGATCTTCTTTCTATATGTCCAAACCATCTTAAACGATGTTCTCTCATTTTATCCTCTATTGGTGCCACTCCTAATTTGTTTCTAATAACCTCATTATGTATACGGTCTTTTCTTGTATGACCACTCATCCATCTCAACATCTTCATTTTTGTCACAGACATCTTTTGTACATATTGATGATTAACTGCCCTACACTCAGAACCATAAAACATGGCAGGCCTAATTGCTGCTCTATAATATTTACCTTTTAATTTTAATGGTATCTTCCTATCACAAAGAATACCTGATGCTCCTTTCCATTTTAACCAACTAGTATTAATTCTATGTGTAACATCTCCATCAATTCTTTCATCACTTTGAAAAGTTGACCCTAGGTATTTAAAACTTTTCTTTTGGGGAATGCAATGTGTGCCAATTTTAATTTCTATGTCCTCTAAAGTAGTCAAATGATCAAACTTACATTCCATATATTTTGTCTTTGTTCTACTAAGTCAGAGGCCTTTGCTTTCTAATGTTTCTCTCCATAGTTCCAATTTTCTATTAACTTTTTCCTTAGACTCCTCCACTAATACAATGTCATCTGCAAATAACATACACCAAGGTACTTCATCTTGAATATGTTTTGTTAACTCATCCATCACCATTATAAATAAGTATGAACTTAAAGTTGATCCTTGATGTAACCCAATATTAACTTCAAAGAAGTTTGTCGTTCCTTTATGAGTCCTCACACATGTTTTTGCACCATCATACATGTCTCTTATAAGGTTAATATATGTCAATGGGATACCTCTTTTTTCCAATGTTCTCCAAAGAACCTCCCTCGGTACCCAATCATAAGCTTTTTCTAGATCAATAAATATCATGTGAAGGTCTTTTTTTTTTGCTCTAAAATGTTTCATAAGACGTCTCAAAAGGTGAATCGCTTCAATAGTAGATCTGCCTGACATGAATCCAAATTGGTTATGTGTTATACTTGATACTTGTCTTAACCTACGTTCGATAATTCTTTCCCATAATTTCATAGTATGACTCATTAACTTGATACCTCGATAATTCGCACAATTTTGAATGTCTCCCTTGTTCTTATATATGGGTATAAGTGTACTTGCTCTCCATTCCTCGGGCATCTTTTGGTTTTTCCATATTTCATTAAATAGTCTTGTGAGCCAAGTGATTCCTATTTCTCCTAGTATTTTCCAAACTTCTATAGGAATATTATCTGGTCCTACCAATTTACTACTCTTCATATGTTTAAGAGCCTCTTTCACTTCATTCTTTTGAATACGTCAGTAGAAATTGTGATTTATATACTTTTCTGACTTGGCTAAATCTCCTAAACTAATACTAACATCTTTATTTTCATTAAAAAGTTTATAAAAATAGTTTTTCCATCTATTTCTTATATCATCATTTGCCACTAGAATTTTTTCATCATCGTTATGCATCTAACATAATTAAGATCTTTAGTTTTCTTATCTTTAGCCCTAGCTATCCTAAAAATATCTCTTTCACCCTCTTTTGAGTTGAGTTTTTTATATAAGTCATCTCAAATCTTAGCTTTTGCTTCACTAACGGCCTTTTTCGCTTCCTTCTTTGCTTTCTTATAAGCTTCTAAAGTTTCACTAGTTTTCTTAGTATAATGTAATTTGTAACATGCCCTCTTTGCCTTGATTTTATTTTGTACTACTTCACTCCACCACCAAGCTTCTTTTTGTGCTGGTACACCTCCCTTAGATACCCCTAACACATCTTTCGCCACTTTCCTAATATGTATAGCCATATTGTTCCACATATCACAGGGTGTGCCAACATAATTCCAAACATCTCCTTGAAGGACTTTCTGTTTAAATATATCTTCTTTCTCGCTTTTGAGGTTCCACCATTTAGTCCGAATAGCTCGATGCACTCTTTTCTTCTTTGTCCAATTTTTTATTTGTAAATCCATAACTAAAAGTCGATGTTGGGTGGTTAAGCTTTCTCCTGGAATTACCTTACAATCTTTACAACACGCTCTATCTTTTTTCTACAAATAAAGTAATCAATTTGTGTTTGTGATAAGCCACTCTTATAAGTAATTAAATGTTCATCTCGTTTTTTGAAGATTGTATTGGCTATAATGAGATCAAATGACATAGCAAAATTTAAAATCTTCCTACCTTTCTCATTTATATCCCCAAAACCAAAGTTTCCATGAATCCCTTGATATCCTAATGCCTCTTTACTGACATGTCCATTTAAATCTCCTCCTAAACAAATCATCTCTCTTTGTGGAATCTTTTGAAACACTTTATCTAACTCTTCCCAAAAAAATGTCTTTATACTATCTTCTAGTCCTACTTAGGGTGCGTAAGCACAAACTATATTCAAAACCTCTACTCCTAACACTAATTTCAACGTCATGATTTGGTCACCATATCGTTGTATGTCTACTACACTCTCCTTTAAATTTTTATTTATGATAATACCAACTCCGTTTCGAGCTTTTCTGTACCTGAGTACCATAATTTAAAACCTGTATCCTCTATCTCCTTTGCTTTTTCTCCAACCCATTTTGTCTCTTGTAAACATAGAATATGTATCTTTCTCCGAATCATAGTATCTACCACCTCCATTAGCTTACCCGATAATGTTCCGATATTCCAAGAACCAATACGAATCTTATTATCTAGGACTAGCTTCCTTACCCCCGCATCCGTCCATAATCAAAATGTGGAGACCCTCTATGAAAATTTTTCACTACATTCGGGCGGCAATGTAGCGAGACTAACTTATTTACTCACACCCGTTCATGATGTGGGAACCCTCTCTGCAATTGATTCACTACATTCGGGCAAAAATGTAGTGGTCCTTGCTTACTTCTTACTGCATTCGGGCTCTGCAGCACGTCGCTAGGCGGGGACGCCCCAAAGCAATGCTCATAATTTTTGTAATCTATGTTGTAAAAATCCGACGAAGTTTTACGCTGGCTGTCGGAAGCCTAACACAACCCTCCTCCTTTATCCGGGCTTGGAACCGGCAATGCAAGGGTGATCCCTTACATGGGCGAAGTTTTAAAATTTAAAGACAAAGATACAAATTTTTAAAATTTTGAGTGGGGCGGTCCAACAACAATATGAAACTGTCACTGCCCTTAATAGATGAATAGAAACGGCACAAACTAAGGCATTGTCTTTGTCATATGGGGCCCTATCATGTGAGGAGAACGATTATTTGTTGGGCTGTCTCTGATTTTCATAGCAAGAATGAATTATATAAAAAAAGAAAAGAAAGAAAAGAATGGTCTAACTGATAATTTGGGAAGTGTATGCTCTCGAAAAGGTCAACCGAGTGAACATACTTCCTCCCGACTATTGTTTAATCGTTATTGATGGATGATTACATATAGCGCCAACAAGGTTTGTTTCGTGTTACATTGAAAGCTTCATTGTGGGATAAGAATGATGCCTTATTGATACCATTTTTGATAATCTAACGATTGAACGGTGGTCTTTAAGAAATATATACTCTCAATAGATCTTATCGTTTCTTATATATATATATATATATATGCTACCAATAAATTCTTGAATAAATTTATTGAATAATGTAGTCTTATAACAGACGTAAAGTTACCACATTCCTTTGAACAGCCAAGTGGGAAGGCAAGAATGCTTATCTCTTTGTGGGGTATCCAATGTTTGGTAGTATTCGACTTCAAACTATTTTTTTAAAAAGAAAAAAATATCAAATGTGGTATATAAAATATAGTATCTTGGTTGAGTATGGAATGTTTGCTGACATGGTCCAAACCCTAAAAAGCATGTCTCATGATGAATCTTTCATATATTTTATGCAAGAAAAATGATAATATAATTTCTTTTTTTCTTTCATTCTCTTCTCTTCTCTTTTTGTGTTCGCTTGTTTCTAACTTTCCTTTTTCTGATAAGGATCCAACTCCAAAACCGCAAAATGATGATAGGCTTTCTTTTTCTTTTTGTGAATCCAATTATAATGGGACCCATTTTGTCCCTATATACAGTCAACTCTTATGGTTTATTCAATCTCACGCATGAACTTTTTTCTCGTTAGTTTGATGAACAAGTAACCCATCCTTGAATGTGAAAGCAGAATAATACAGCTTGCACGCCCCAAGTGTCGAACTCATGACCTTTTACTTGTGAGTCTTGACCTCGTAACCCCAATAAAGGTAGAGAAATTGGTAAGAGAGGGCATGCATGAATGTGTTATGCCTCGGCCTCCTGTAATAAAAAAAAGAATAACGGAAAAAGAAAGGTTTGCCTAAAACATGACTGGTTCCTAACCAGCTCAGTGGTTTCTACTAGAACCAAATCAGGCTTAGGAACCGGCTGAACCTGGGGGCCTATGAAATCGGAATCGGAATTTGGTCCTAAACCAGGGGCCACCTGGTTTGGTTTGGTTTCACCTCTAGGGCAGTTCTAAACTGCTGGTTTCAATATTTTTTTTTAAGAAATTTCTTTTGTTTTTTATAATTTTTTTAATAAAATACCTATTTTAGACAGTTTTAAACTTAAACCAGAACGGGTCCGAAAGCGACAGTCACTGCTCTAGGTACCAGACTAACCGGAACCAGGCATGTCTTGGTTCACCTCTAAGAAATCTAAATTTCGGCCAACGATTTTTCTCAAAAAAATCGCTAGCATTTCACCTTCCTGGAAATTTTGGGCCCTCTCCGATTTTTGGTTTATAACCAATCGACCCTACACTTGCAATCGCATAAATGAAGCTTGGTTTTCGGTACTGCAGCTAGGGACATTTCTTTCTTTTATCTTTTTTCAAGGGAGAATGAGGGTGATCATTAAGATTAAGATTGTAATAGTAAAATATATTTAAAAAATTTTTGAGAGGGGGGATTAGCGGCATTAAAGAAAAAAGAACAAAACGGGAAGCTACTATTTTTTTTAAGTAGTGGACTTACAAGAAAGTTAGGACTTGTGGATATCCTCGCCTCACGAGAATGGGAAGGTTTGACAATAGTTGGAGGGTGCATGTGGGCGTCCGCAGGGCTCGCCAGTTTCGACTAGCCCTGTCCTTCACCTGTACAGCACGGGGTACGTCTTCACATGGTTTCATAACCTGCCCTCTCTCTCTCTCTCTCTCTCTCTCTCTCTCTCTCTCTCTATATATATATATATATATATATATATATATATATAGATAGATAAAAAGAGAGAGAGCTGCTAGCCTGTCTCTAATGCTAAGCATTGCTTGATGCGAATACATAATACTTATCTCGTGATCATGTATTTATTGTACTCATGTGCATTAAATAACATTGAAAGACTTAATTTATACCATCCATGCAATCATAGGAATATTGTAGATCGTCTAGTAAAGTTGCCATGAGAGGATGTTTGGTGTGCGAGAGAGAGAAGGGTAGTGGTAAATGCATACCCTTACATAAACATCAAATAAAAAGTACTATTGTATTTTACATTATCACTTCAATCGTTAATCTTAAAGGTCAAATTATGTAAATGTTTATGAAATATTTTGTAGTAAACATATGCATTTATCATTATTTTATATATATATATATATATATATATATATATATATATATATATATATATTATATATATATATATATATATATATATGTATGTATGTATATGTGCAAACTTGAATCAGCTACTGTTAGCTACAAGCTAGCTGCATTTTAACTGTTGGATCGGTATGGTTGACTGTACCTTTAAACTTTTAAACTATGAAACAAAACACACACACCTACAAAAGTTTACAGGTAAACTCAATCTTACAGATTGGACAATGTGGATGCAGCTAGCTTGTAGCTAACACTAGCTATTACAGTTCTGATATTGCATTAGGGAGGGAGATTCTCTGATAAGGAGTTACCAGACTTTGGATGGATCCAAACATCAAACTGGTTCAACTTAGCAATGTTGAATGCAATCTGATCCAAAATCTCAGATTTGGATCTGAATTTGAATCGTCCCCATCTCTAATCCTTGCCTCTACTTCTAAGGGTTGTTTGAATGGTTCAGTTCAACTCGATCCGCTACCCAAGATTCAGATGCAACAATTAGATCAGGAAACATTTGGACTTTCAACTTCAAAATTTTGTTATGTGATGGATCCATATCCAAGTAAAAATCAAGGATGTTGTTCTATTGGCCCAACAACCTCCAATGTGCATCCAAACGGTCTAGGCCAGCCTTAGTCCGGATCAAGTATCTTTAACGTTCATAATCTATCATTAAATCGGACAAGACTCAACTAGGTTCTAGCATATGAAACCTAACCGGCCACGGTTAGGCCAACTCTTGCTCGGTATTGAGTGCATGGGCTCCAACATTGTGCCCTCAAGCACCATTAGGGCAACATTCATGAGCTCTCCTTACAAAGTCTTAATTAAACCACTCAAGGATTGCTCTCTTCTTCAAATTGTGACTAAACATTTTGAAGCAATTAATCATCTTAAGTGTTATAAAATGTTATACATTGTTTAGATCTGCCCCATATAATATAAGATAAAAAAAGATCTCTTTTGGTTGATTGGCGACGAGTGCGGATTTTGTGTCACATGAAAGTGGACCTATAACTGGATCGACATTGCAGTGTTAAGAATCAGATCCAATACTTCCAGATTATGCTGGACGAAGGTGACCAAGAACTCTTTTTTTTTACAAAGAAAGGGGAAAAAAAGTAAGATGAAGGGCCCACTTTTCAAAATTTGATTCTCATGTTCTCAAGAAACTTTAACCAAAATACCTAAAAAATCCTATTTTGCATAATTTTGAGGATTTTCTTTTCAAAAGCATATCTTTTATTACAGAAACTCTATTTTATTATTTTTTGCTAAGTAGCTTTTTCTTTCTTTAAAATAGTAAGGAAATATATATAAAAAATTAGGGAAAAGAAGGCTCCAATATTGAAAAGAAAGGAGGGTGGTGGACTTGGTCATGATGAGAGTAATCAAAAGAGAAGGAAGGGATACCTTATACCACGCCCGTAGCCTTACATCTCTACTATCTCTCTCTTTTCCAAACCAAATCATTTCAATTTGAAAATTGTCCAACTGAGCCACCGAGTAAAAGCATTAATGATAAATCAGCCTTAGTTGTTCTTATATATGTGTATGTATATAATATGTATATGTGTGTATATATATGTATGTATGTATATATATGTATGTATGTATAAGGTCCAAGAATCACGGAGCCCAGTTACAAAAAGCAATTGAATTTCAACCATCCTGTTATTAAATATTACAGGGTAAAATACCGTCCTTGCCGACTCAGTTAAGGCCTTTCAGTGCATGGCAAAGCAAGGTAGGTGCAGTCTCCGGACGATCGTCAAAGGACATGCTACTTATGCGACAGATGAATAGATTATTTGTGATACACACACACACACACAGAGGATAAAATTAATCCTTCATATTATGTACTTAGCCGATAACGAAAGCGAGCAAAACAATAATGTCATTTTCTAAAGAAACTTTTGGGTGCTATTGTTTACTGTTTCAAAATTTTGTCATAATGTGTGCAGCCAACAACTTGCAGCCAGTTTCAGCAGACCAGTTCTGCTGCAAAATAGAAGCCAAGATCCGAGTCCCTGTGTTGTATATGTGTATGTGTGCGCGGGCGTTTATGTTTGCTCATCTTGGGTCGGTTGGGCTGCTCTGCACCAAGCATTGATTTGACAGGCTCTGGATTTATTGGTTTCAATCATGAAAAAGGATCCAATCTTGCTGCTGAATTCATTTCAAACTTTGAAAAAACACAAGCCAGCAGCATTTGTAGAATGTCACGCACTCCCGATGATAACCAAGAGCAGGTGAGAAACAATATAAAAATGAAACATAGGATAAAGCCATCGTATGCATGGATTTGGGACTATCGATGCTGGAGTTATAAAGTTTTATGCTAGTTTGAAGTGCTAATATGCATTATGAGGAACTAAATATTTTGACGTTACTGAGCTTTCTCAGATAAAAATAAAGAATATGGTTACGGTTCGACCTTTGGAAATCTCTGTGTTAGTTACGATTGTCTTTCTTTCATTTTTATCATTTTCCATTGATGCATTCATTCAGAATATGAGCTGGTAATATAATAGTTTTAATTAGATCTTTAAGGTGCAGAGGGTACAGAGACAGTACTGTTGCGAAGTGACTAGTTGGACAGTTGTCATCCCTGTCAATCTATCCCCATTGCTATGGCCTATAGAAAAGCATCCTCCTCTGGCTTTCCCTTGGTTCCCACTGGATATCATGGAAGGAGCTGCAAGAAAACTTCAGCTTCGGCAACCTTACCATGAGTAAATGGATCCTGCTGAACTGGTAACCAAATAAACCATTTGAATTTTTTTCCTATTATTGTAAAGGTTCTGCAAAGTCTCAGCAACGATTACTATAGTTTTTTTCAAGTCTCTCTCATATCACAGATCCCCAAGGAATTCTCTCAAGCTATGATGAAAGCTCGTTCCTTTTGCCTAGTTTAAAGGGTGGTCTGTGTTCCTTTTGACGGAGGAAAGGCGGTAAAAGACTCAGGAAGTGTTCTCTTTGGAACCCACAACAAAGAATATAAGTGAAAAAGGAAAAGCAGGCAGGCAGACAGGTGGCATTCCTCTGAGTGCTGGTTTTTATGATGTTGTTGATGATTGAACAGAAGGGAACATGAAGTCTATGACTAACTGGTTGGGTTTCTCACTCTCTTGTTATCCTGCCATGGAGGCCACCCTCTCTGGACATCAACAAGAACAGGCACAAGACACAGCTGCTTCCTTGTTCCTTGCTCCTCATCTAAACAGGCAGTTTAATAACTCTGGCATGTGCTATGGCGTTGAAGCAGACAATGGGGGATTCTTGCCTCACTTAGCAACAATGCCATTGAAGTCGGATGGTTCCCTTTGCATCATGGAAGCTCTTAAGAGATCACAGACTGAAGGTCTTTTGCATTTCTATCTAACGTCTTGTGTCTTTAGTTTCATGATGTTTAAAATGTTTGTATTTTCCTTATATGGTTGGTGCTTCTTATTTGAAAAATGGTAGGAAGTCTGGTAGCTGCTTCTTCTCCTAAACTAGAAGATTTCTTGGGTGGTGCATCCGTGGGGACCCATCAGTATGGTAGTGAAAATGAGTCCATGGTTCTTAGTTTAGACAGCATGTATTACCAGCAACACCCATCATCATCAGATGACACTAGGCACCCCCTTGGACTTCATCCCTATAGGCATATGGACCATGCATCTTTCCAAGCACTGCAGCAAGATGGCATTTGCTCGGCTATGTCAAACCATGAGTTTTTCAACTTAGCTTTAGGTGATCAGTCCAAGCAAAATCACCTTTCAGACTCTAGTATGCATCTTCCTTCAATAGATGGCAATGGTGGTACCTCTGCAATCAAGTCTTGGGTGAGAAATTACTCTTCTGAAATTGAAGAAAGGGTCAACAACATATGTGATGAGACTCCTGCTCTTGGAGCGATGGTATATGGGGAGTTGCAGCCCTTGAGCCTCTCAATGAGCCCTGGTTCACAGTCTAGCTGCGTTACAGCACCTCGGCAGATCTCTCCTGCTGGAACTGATTCGAGTGCTATCGAGCCGAGGAAGAGGGTCGGCTCAAAAATGGTGCAAAAACAGCCGGTGCATCGGAAGTCCATTGACACTTTCGGGCAGCGAACATCTCAGTACAGAGGTGTTACAAGGTTAGGCTTTAACTCAGCATTACTGTGAAAATATATAGTTAAATCAAGATACGGAACTTGTTTTGTGATTGGTTTTGGTATTAATTGATGTGGTGATTGTGTTTATCAGACATAGATGGACTGGTAGATATGAAGCTCATCTATGGGACAATAGTTGCAAAAGGGAAGGACAAACCAGGAAAGGGAGACAAGGTTGGTGTAGTCAACATTGTTTCCATTCAGAGTTATTGAACTACTGTGCATTATTCTCTTCAATGGCTCCACAAGCGGCATGCTGTGGGTTCCCTGTTTGACTATTTTGTTTTGGTGTTTGTCATGTTCTTTTATATGGAAATATCATGTGATCACCGCCAACTGCAGTGTACCTAGGTAAAAGCCTTATTTACTTTGAGAAACTAACTTTAACTTAAGTTTTCAGCTTTTGTGTTCCCAAGTTACTCATCTTTGTGCATTCTAGGTGGCTATGATATGGAAGAGAAGGCAGCTAAGGCTTATGACTTAGCAGCACTCAAATACTGGGGGCCTTCAACTCATATCAATTTCCCAGTATTTACACTTATCTGTCCCTATATTCCCCTTCAGAAAATTATTACGTTTAAGACCTAAAGTTTTATTTTCTTTTAATAATCTTACTGTTTTCTTGGCAGTTGAGCAATTACCAGGAAGAACTTGAGGAAATGAAAAACATGAGCAGGCAAGAATACGTTGCTCATTTGAGGAGGTAAGCTGTAAAGTGAGCCTCTGATGCCTGGAATTGCTATCGGACGGATTGCTCATTCGTAGATCTTTTGAAACTTCAGGAAAAGTAGTGGGTTTTCAAGAGGGGCTTCGATATATAGAGGTGTAACAAGGTCAGTTTCATTTCGATCTCCTTGACCTTATCTTGAAGAGTTTTGCTTTGCTTTTGAATTTAATGTTAGTTTTCTTTTTCGTCTTATCTCAGGCATCATCAACATGGGAGGTGGCAAGCTCGGATTGGTAGAGTTGCTGGAAACAAAGATCTTTATCTTGGCACTTTTAGTATGTATTCTCCACAAACACTAATTGGGTCTTCACATTTTTGGTATTTTAGCATCGTTTTCTCTAATACAGATTTTGCAAAATATTTGTATTTTACACCATTCTCTATTTTTCGTTTGAATATTGGTGTTTCGAGATATTAAGTGCTCTCTTTTGATATTCACAGGTACTCAGGAGGAAGCTGCTGAAGCATATGATATTGCTGCAATTAAATTCCGTGGATTGAATGCTGTGACTAACTTTGACATATCCAGATATGATGTCGAAAAAATCATGGCTTGCAGCACTTTGTTAACAGGAGAGATGGCAAGGAGAAAGAAAGAGCTTGGACATGGTAATGGAAGAGCCAATAATCAACAAAGGAGTATGCTAGATTATGGAAATGGAGGAGCTGATCTCTCTCAAGCAAACAATAGCACGAATGACTGGAAAATGGTTCTTTACCAATCTTCTAATCAAACCGATGTTTCAGTAGAGCAACTTGATTCGGACCCCTCCACTGTCTCCAACTACAGGAACCCTTCTTTTGCATCATCACTGCATGACATGATCGGAGTTTCTACTGGCACTGTGAGCCATGCAGCTCAAGGAGAGGATCAGGCTAGCAGATTGGCCAACTTATCCAATGCATCCTCCATTGTGGCTAGCATGAACAGCAGTATCTCGGAAGATGATGGCGGAGAAGGAAGCCCAGGAAAAACCACAATATCCGCACACTTCGTGAAATCACAACCTACAATCTCCACCAATATGGTTTCTCCTAGCCCTCTGAATGCATGGATTCCAACACCTCAGCTGAGGCCGATGATGCCCATGGCTCAAATGCCAGTTTTCGCTGCGTGGACTGATACTTAGGTGATATTCTCGCTGGAAAATTTTGCAGGAAACCGAGTGGTCAACATCATGGTCCTTTTTCTCTGTCAGCCTCATAGGAATGCCGAAGAAAGTCTTGTCTGGTGTTCATTGGAAATGCGACAACTGTATGACAATGATCATTGCTGCTCAGAGTGGGGCGCCCCACACACTGAGATCTAACGGTCATGCTTCGTCTACGCAAATCTCACTTTGCATCCTTCTAAACCGTTGTGCTAATAGAGTAATACTTTCTCAGTTACTGTTCAGTCCACATCATGCTCTCAACCTTTTTACATGAATGTACGCCCTCTAGACTCGAAATCAGACCCAGAATCAGTGGTTTGATTCGGAACCAGACCTGGAATTGGCTCGACAATTCGAACTGGAACTCAGAACGGATGGTTTGATTCAGAACCGGATCCAGAACTAACTTGAAGGTTCAAACCAGAACCCAAACCGTCGGTTTTTACAACTGTTCCAGCTCCAATTTTAGTTTCGAGCTGGTTTTTCAAATAAACAAATTGTAACCCGAACCGACGATTCTGGTTTGATCTGGTTTATGGGCCGGTTCAGTTTCGAGTCGAACCGCTGACCGGTTCCGAACTGGCCATTCTAAACATACTGTTGACAAACGAATATATGTGCAGAGGCTTTCCTTTATTCTTT